>WHYT01016588.1:11757-37788 GCA_009806455.1 Tetrax tetrax | reverse complement strand
GAAATCACAACTTCTAGCACCACAGGGTTAAACAGATTTTTAACTGTTGAGGAAAAATGAGCAGATAAAAGAGTTAAAACAGTTTTTGAAGGAAAAAAAAAAAAAGAAAAAGAAAAAAAAAATCAACATATAATGCAGCTTTCCAATTTCATTAATTTTCATCCTTCTTAACACACATACTGAAGTATTATTTTTAGGCAATTAGCATGCATTGACAGACATTAGCATTTTAGATTTTTAACTGGAAGTTCTTCCTACTTTACTGAATAAACTGTGCATGTGTTGCAACTTGCCCAATAATGGCATACAATATCTGAACATTATTTCTTAAACTTGTCCCCTCTCTTGTCCCAGTTACATCACACAGCAATAGTAGCATCTAATAAAACCGTAATAAAGTAGAAAGATATTTCTAGAATGAGTGCACCACTTTATTCAAACTAAAAACATCACATCTCTGATAATTTAAGGGTATTATTGGGTTTTGTTATAAATTGCAATTTTATTTTCCACTGGAACTTTCCACATTCCAATGGAAAAAAAAAAAAAAACCACAAAAAAAAAGAGCAAAACAAAAACCACAAGTGCACATTCTATGTTTGTAAAAGGGCACATGAATAGCTTGCTGGAAGTATCACAAAGATCCGGTGCAAAACATCCCATTCAGCAGACATGAGCTCTATCTTGAATAATTCAATTACACATGTACTAAGTGCAGTTTATTCATTTAAATAAAATATTCCATAAACTATGGAGTATACCTATGCTGTTATGAGAAGTATTACCAGAAATTAATTAGAGTCGTAACTTGTAAATAAACAATTTTATTGTTCATCTTCACAGATGTGAAAGACATTACTACAGCATCCATTACTTTCAAATTACAAAGTTATTTAAACAAGTTTAAAAAAAATTAAATTAATATTTTGATAAGGTGCTTGACCTCTTAACAGGACAAAGTAACATTAAAAACCTTAATGAATTAATGTTATTCATCTAATCAGGTCTTGGTCAAAAGGAAATAAAACATAACCCTAATACAGTTAAATAAACTACTGTATCTGCAACTAATCGTCTGAGGTTTTGGGTTTAAGACAACTGTAAACTAAAAATATATAAATATAAATAAAATAAACTTCCATCAACAAAGTCAGTTTTCGGCTATTGGCCTGAATACTTCTACCATGTTCTGTATTACATTATTAAAAAAACCTACAAGGTATTTCACCCATTCAATTTTATAGCAGTAGCAGACAAAGCCTCTAAGGAATGTCAGCTTTGCTATTGGAAACCTTTTGGGAGGTTTATAACTCGGCCATTTTAATTTGAATTTAGGCAGGAACTTAGTAGAAAAAAAAAAAAAGCTTTAAGCTCAAAAATTCTCCTCCCCACAGTTAATCATGTAAATGTTTGTGAGGTTTCTGCTTTTAGGTAGAAGCGAAGGAATAGGACAATTTGGGATTTTAGATGCCTCTTTAAAGGAGTTTAACTAGTATTTTCAAAAATGAGGTTTTTCAGACCATTAGCATGTAAACAGTGACAGAGACATCTTTTTTTAATATCTAATCAATAAAAGAGAAACAGCCGAGTTACTAAGTCGAAGAAACAACAAAAAGTTTTTAGGAAATATGCACTGTAGTTTACACTGTTGCATACACAGTCCATGTAAACCACAAAGTCCCATTCGGCGCAATGGGATTCTGCATGGTAAGATTTACATTGTAATGATTCTTCCAAAAACAACATGCCGTAAGCCATTTCACATTTTTTTGCACATTGAAAATATCACACACAGTAGCAATAAAATCATAGCATCTTTAATATGCAAAAATTTGAGAAATGGAATGTCAGGTCAATACATTGTAAACCTTTATGCAAAATATCGGTCAATGCATTGACAGCGTAGCGGCTCAGTTAGCCGTTACGGTGACAGCATTAAAAACAGAAAATCGTGTTCCATTGACAGGACTCGCATTCAACGCGGCGTCAATGGAAAAACCACAGCAATGCAACTATATATCAGCTCTAAAGAACCAGTACAACCAAAATACCAAATAAAGGTTGGGGTAGGGAACGGTCATAGAGTGTGCCGGGGCTTAAGAACAGAAGTGCTCTTTTAAGGATTGCGGGCAGCAAGGCTATTTTATTCAAATGCTGCTGTTGAAGAAGAATGAATACAAAAAAGCTGTATTAAAACTCTATTAAGGCTCTGATTTAAATCACTGGAAAAACAAAGATGTCCTGAATCAAAACCACTGTTCATCCTTAGCTTGCTTTATCATGTTTAGGCATTCAGCCCTTTTAGTATGCAAGATAACGCACAACTCTGAGTCAAGCAATGCCTGAACACAATGGAATAAGCCAAAGATAAAACGGCAGCCTTCAGATCCTGCAAATATGCAGGTTTAAAAATCAGACCCTTAACATTATTTAAAAGTTTCTTTTTTGTATTTATTAAAATACACACCCTTGCAAAATGTATGGCTCATTGAGCGGTTCATAAAACACATACAAGCCTACAACACCAAATTCTTACAATATAAAAGAAACTTCTTCTTTTAAAAGAAGTTCTACTTGATGTCAGGAACCCTGTTTTAAACACAAATTAGATTTGTGTAAGGGCCTTTTCCTAAGCCAGTCAGGGTTCTAGCTATAAAACTGGACCTTGGGACACTAGTCTCCTCAAATTTGTTGCATCGAGACTTCATTTTCCTTTGTTTTCTGTTAGTTTTCTAACACAAAAGCTCATTACTGAAATTCAAGTCAACACTGTGTTTAGAGACAATTAAATTCCATGCTTCTGGCTCTGCCAGAAATGTAAACATAAGAGCAATTCTCAGTTCCCTATTATACCTGAAGGGGCAATTTTTAATGTTGCAGGTACTACATCTCCATGGCACACTCCAGTGGGAACCTTGTAAAAGAATCAAACTCTACCATTTCATACCTGCTCCAGGACTGGAGCTGTTTCTTTGTTGCCTTCCTTTTTTTCAGCACCATCCGCAACAACAGCTTTGGATGCCAATAAACCTTAGGAGAAAAATCGCAGAGATTTTTAGTTAGAAGCAGGCTGCAACAAGAATTTGCAGAAAACAAAGCAAAACAGTGAGACAAGAAATAGGAACTGGTTGTATCTACAACCTAGTTCTCTCCGAAACAGTTCCACACAAAGCTGAACACTGTAAAACAGAAGAAATAAACAGTTAAAGGATGGTCCCACGACGGTGCCCTTTCACAAGAAGTACTTTTCTAGTATTTCCACTAACATGATAAAAAAAAAAAAAAAATCAAGTTATCAGTTGTAAAATAATGCCATCTCCATCCTTTTAAAGCTCAAGCACTTGGACTTTAAAACCAAGCCTATGATATTTAAATAAATTCTGAAAGATCAAAATTATTTACAAACCTTTCTATCTCTCCCCTTTCCAGTCTTTAAGAAATTCCCATCAGAATTTGTATTACTAATTCTTAATTCTAACACATGTTAACCTCTCTTAGGCAGAACAGAAAAAGGGATTTAACTTCCAAATGAATATTCTCAGCAGTGGAGCTCCCAAATTACCTCAAATAACAAGGCCATATTGCGAGTAAATACATTAGAATATGTCACTTCATTCATGAACTCATGTACAATAACGCTACTACAAAAAGAAAAAAAATAAATCTGTGACAGACAAGGCAATATAAACATGAGGAAGCTTTTTGTTGGCTAAACATATAGCAACAGCTTCGGTTCTGCTTCACACAGCAACTTCAATTACCTAAGTACGCAGAGAAAGGAAAAGTTCTATACCATAACACAAAGCAAAACTGATAAAACCTGAAAAAACCCACAAATTTGAGTAAAAGTTACTATTATAATCACTCAGAATGTCAATATTGGGCGTGGAGAGCTTAAGTTCTCAAAAATAACTTGAGTTTACAGATCCACAGGAAATTCCTACTGGGTTCCATGAAAATCTAGATATGCTTAAAATTAATTTACAGCGCACAATGCCCAAGGAATTATAAATTAGTGAAGGCTGGGACCTCAGGAAGTGTTTCGGACATTAAAAAAACTGCACAGAAAAACCAGTGTGGTATTTTAGTAGACAGTTATCATGTTTCAGCAGTCCACAATAAATAATAGGTGTGTTTTCATTTACTCGTTCTGTTAGATTAAGTTATGCTTCAATTTACTGGAAATCAGTTATAGAATCACAAAATTACAGAATAGTTTGGGTTGGAAGGAACCTTTAAAGGCCATCTAATCCAATCTCCCTGGAAAGGAGCAGACATCTCCAACTAGACCAGGTTGCTCAGAGCCCTGTCCAGCCTGGCCTTAAATGTTTCCAGGGATGGGACATCCACCACCTCTCTGGGCAACCTGGGCCAGTGTTTCACCACCCTCACTGTAAAAAATATTTTTCCTTACATCCAGTCTGAATCTGCCTCCTTATATTTTAAAACTGTTACGCTTTGTCCTATCGCTACACACCCTGCTAAAGAGTTTTTCCCCATCTTTTTTATTAAGTCCCCTTTACGTCCTAGAAGGCCGCTGTAAGGTCTGCTCAGAGCCTCCTCTTCTCCAGGCTGAACAGCCCCAACTCTCTCAGCCTGTCCTCATAGGAGATGTGCTCCAGCCCTCTGATCATCGTCGTGGCCCTCCTCTGGATCCTCTCTAACTGGTCCATGTCCTTCTTATGCTGGGGGCTCCAAAACTGGACACAGTACTCCAGGTGCGGTCTCACCAGAGTGGACCAGAGGGGAGAATCACCTCCTTTGACCTGCTGGCCACGCTCCTCTTGATGCAGCCCAGGATGCGGTTGGCCTTCTGGGCTGCAAGGGCGCATTGCCGGCTCATGTTGAGCCTCTCGTCCACCAGCACTCCCAAGTCTTTCTCCTCAGGGCTGCTCTCAATCCATTCTCCGCCCAGCCTGTATTCATGCTTGAAATGCCCCGACCCAGGTGCAGGACCTTGCACTTGGCCTGGCTGAACTTCATGAGGTTTGCACAGGTCCACCTCTCCAGCCTGTCAAGGTCCTTCTGAATGGCATCCCTTCCCTCCAACATGTTGACTACACCACACAGCTTGGTGTCATTGGCGAACTTGCTGAGGGCACACTCTATCCCATTGTCTATGCTGCCAACAAAGATGTTAAACAGGGCCAGCCCCAGTACCGGCCCTGTTTAAAAACGTTTTACAGGGGTTTAAATCCCTGTAAAACATTATATATTCTAAATAAAGTTTTCAGAACACCACATCCATAACAAGAGGTGGAAACTAAATAAAGAGTAGAAACTTACTTGGCCCTATTATATTGATACAAATAAAACTATCAGGTAATATTTTAATCTGCATTAGGCTTCATAAAACATTTAGGTTTCATGTATCTAAATAAACCTTTCTGACTCAAGTTATCCAGTTTAAATTAAGTTGCAAAATTAGCAATGTTGTTTATATTGACAACCATGCATCTACAATGAAAAGTATAAAATAGTTTTCAAAATTAAGTGAAGTAGCTTTGAATCCTAAGCCACAAGCTACAGTCTATAAGGCAACTTTTGTGGTTCTATAAACCACAGGTTGCCCAAAGAAGTTATGGATGAGTCATCATCGTCAATGTTCAAGGTCAGATTGGACAGAGCCTTGAGTAACCTGATCTTGTGGAAGATGTCCCTGCCCATAACAGGGGGCTGGACTGGATGACTTTTAAAAGGTTTCTTCCAACCTACATCATCCTATGATTCTATGATTGTTATTTCTAGCAAAGCCATGAAACAAGCCTAGACTCTGTCAGACCTGTGAATATGTAACCCTTATTTCCTTCTTCTCTATCCCATTAAGTATCTTTCTAACCAACTGCTATGCCTGTAGAAAGACAAAACGACTCCACAAGCTACCACAGCAGCAGGACTACAGGTTCACCAACCCCTGTCAGTAACAGCACATAACAAATAAAAAGCATAGGGTGGCACAGTGAACCGAAGTGTTTCGTTTGGTAAGTTTGCTGCACTTGTTTTCTGTTCTTTTAGGTAACAACACTGCAGCAGGAGATGTGGAAGAAAGCATTCCAACAGAGGCAAAAATTAATTGGCAGAAGACATTAACACACGCTTCGCAGGAGACATCCTTCACCTTCGGGAAACGCAATTTACCCAGTGGCGGTAGGAGAAGAAATAGGAGCAAAGGAAGCAACTTTATTTTGTTGAATGGTGAGCAAAGAACACCAGACGCAGCTGTGGCCCTTGGGGCAGACAAGGACAACCTTGTGCATCAAACACTGAGTGCTGAATTTAAATCCACAAAACAGCTCCCTTCAGACAGCCTCCTGCAACCACATTATTTGCTCTATTTCCCCAATGCAGCCATCAGACACTTGGTAAATGAACGTTTTCGTAACAGCTACAATGCTCTATGCAGCCATTCCGATCAGTACACCAGCATGATTCTCAAACTGCCTTCAAATCTAAAACCTCATGCTGGAGATACAAGTGTCAATTTACAAATTTTTTCAAGCATAAAAATAAGCACGTAGCAAGACACAAGTTTGATCATCGGCAGTTCCATTTCCAAAACACTCTTTTATATGGAACGATAAAAAAAAACCTACTACAAGTTGCACAAGTGTATTAATTTGAGAACAGTTCTAGTACACAAAGTAACTACCGAGCATGACAAATATCATCTTGTAATTAAAGGATTCATTCACTTTCACTGAATGGTAACATTCTGCTAGCAGCGTATCTTTTCATGGAGAGAGACAGGCACTGTTTTTAGAATGATAATAAAGTCAATGGCTGCAACACAATGTTTTCTGATTATTTGGTTCAGTCTATATGAGCCCGTCTGACTGCCGTTATCCTCACAAAGCTCCTTAGGAAAGGAAAACCTGTTCACAAGCACGGGAAAACATACTTTGTAGAGCTACAGGTTTTTC
This sequence comes from Tetrax tetrax, assembly GCA_009806455.1. NCBI lineage: Eukaryota > Metazoa > Chordata > Aves > Otidiformes > Otididae > Tetrax > Tetrax tetrax. Next base: position 30,868 of record WHYT01016588.1, on the reverse strand, counting down.
AGCTGTTTTTGGTATCCCCTGCTACTAACTGCTACGGGAAAGAAATATCAGAGGTCTGTAAATATACAGCACTAGTATATACCTTACACTTCTGCTCATGGCAGCAATTAAATGGGGACTTAACTGAGGTTGTATGCAATACGGGCAAAGGAGAGTAGAAGTGAGGCTGATAAAACTAAACTCAGTACCAAATAAGATGACTTCCAGGCAAGAAAATCCTGGAGGTAGAAGATGGGTTTTTCTGAAGACTGCTTCCTTCGTATCATGTTCCATACTGGCCCTTTTCATTTATCTACTCCTTTACACTGAAGTACTGATTGAAAGACTGAAACGGAACCACACGCATAAAAAAACTGACTGAACACCCTGCACTGCTGACCTAAGAAAGACTGGATTGATCAAAACAAGTCTGAAAAAATGGCATACCATAAACTCTTTCCAGCGACAACTCTACTTTACAACAAACTATGACAAAACATTTAGTTTCTCCACAGCTAACAAAAGCTTTAATTTACAGTGATGGTATGTAACTCATGACCTTGATAAGAACTTGTACAAACCACAAATTCACCCTTATTAAGGAGAAAATTGTGGAGATGGAGTTAAAACATACTCAAGAAATTAATCAGCTCGGGATGGTTACCTTCCTAGAAAACTAAAAAGATCAAGTCAAGTCCAGACCATTCTCTGAATTTATGAACACAGTAGATTTTATTACCATTTATAGATTCCTTTAAAATTCCAAACAAGTAAAAGACAAGTGAATATTTGCCTCATGAATGTGTTTTTATCAATCTATTTTAGCAACTTGTATGTAAGTATGTATATTTCACTACATTAGAAAAGAAAAAAATCAATAACAAAAAAAGTATTTTACCAGTGATCTTGTTAAGACGAGCTCTCTTTGCCTGAAATGAGTTGCCTAGATTACTTTTCCTCTTGTGTGATAACGTGCTCTCTGCCTGCACAAAGGACATCTTTGGAACATCCACTACAGGAAATCCTACTTTTGAACAGAGGAGAAATCCAGTAAACTCACATTTCATAAGTACTCAACATCCAAAATACTTAAGTATTTCAGAACTGCTATTAGAATACTGCAATAAAGCAACTTTAAAATTCTATTAAAAATTAAAATGACACATTCTGAAGATTTAGTATTACACATTAGTACTACATTTAGCACTACCTCAAAACTTGCAATTTTTACTCAATATTATGAGAAATTAAGTATTGAAGATTATCAAAATGAAAAAATCCTTATTAACCTAGAAAGTTTCAAACAATCCTGCTTGTGAATATATCATCCATATTGGAATTTAATTTTTTTTTTCTTCAAACAGGATCAGGGATTATCTCACAGGTAACAGAAGATGCAGGAATATGAACCAAAATGTACAATGAAGCAATTAAAAAAAAAAATCCACTATGTACTGCTCTTGTCAGAGCTAGTTAGAAGCTTTGCACAAGGAGTAAATGCTGACCAAACTAGATTTACCAGATAAAAACCATTTCTGAATTGATTAATGCTATGTATCATAATAGCAAATGAGACATCTTCCTCTAGAAATACTAGTTATTATTTAATTGCAAAATTAACAACAGGAATTCTACTTCAACATTACAGAAAAACTTATTTTATCTTCTATAGAATTCATTTTTACCAAATGCGTCACTAGATGTAGGCTCATCTTCCTTTTTTTGGACATCTTGCATGATTGTAGAGGTTGAGGTTTCTTCCTTTCTTGAAGGAACTTTTAGCCATTTTCTGTCCTCTTTATCTTTATTGCTGTTTGCGCTCGTCCTAGGTTTACTTCCTGCTTTGTTCTTGGCTGCTGCTGCAGCAGCAGCTTTGACCAAAGCTATCCAGTCCTCCAAAAAGGAAAAAATGGTAAGTAAGTATTAAAAAGTGTCTAAGACTCAAACAGAAAATACCTATAAACCCAGTGAAAATTCATCTAGAAATGTTCAAAAGCAGATGAATTTATTTTTACGGCTACTACCCAAAGAGTGGTAAAATCAATTTCCCAAATTGTCTAAATAAACTGTAAGTATTATCACTATGCCACATGGATAAAAGGCAAAAAGGAAAAAACCTTCAAAAAACCACTGCATGTAGAATTCTGGCTGCACACATTCCCTGACACCTCTTTTTCATGTCCTAGCTTTAGAAACCCAGGAGCTCTCAAATCCAGAACACTGACTTTTTTCTTAACGGTCTGGCTGTGAAATACACCACCTCCACTACTGCTCAAATTTAACTATTATTCAAAACTCAAAGAATGATCCAGTCAGTTGCATGATTGGGCAGAGTTCCTCCCAAACTCAACTGAAAAAGCAGGGACAACTCTTTTTTAATTATATCTGTGTTTCTAGAGTAATGACAGATAGCACTTTTTGTGTGAGACATGTTACAAGTTTAATTCAATAATTCGAATAAAGTGCTCTATAATAGGACTGAATTTCACACTCACATTTAAGGCAATGAAAGTGCCATTTTGGATAATGGCTCGTTTGACCATACAGAAACATCCAAGGAGTGAACAACAGAACATACAGCCCAAATTAATCTACTTTTTGGCATGTAGACAAAGACTAGCCTTCTGTAAGTCAACAGAGAGAACTAAACACTTCCAAGGCTGAGCCAAGCTCTTTCCACTAGTTTGGAGTGATCAGACTCCCGCCTTACGTCTCCTGTGCATCAGGGATCAACCCGACTGCAAAAATTTTAACTTGACTCTTTCTACTAAAGTATTTTTTTCAAGTTTTCTATAACACCAAGGCACAGAATTTTTCCATGGAGAAGTTATATGTGATATAAAAACCAATAGCAATGTTCATCCCCCACCAGTAAGAATTAAGCACCTGAGCTTAATTTGCTACATGGCAATTTGGCTACAAGAGTATTTGCAGATCTGTACTACCACATATAAAAAAGGTCTAATAAAGACTATTTTTTCCCAGTTTTGCATGAGTTCTTTACAAATAGTAAAACTTCCCCTCCTCCCTTACTCCCCAAAAAGTGTAAAGAGACTATATTTTATTCTGCACTGTTTCCTTGCTACTATGTTTCATACAAGGTACCTAAAGTATCTTGATTTCATAAAACTTGTTTCAATGCAACTTTGTCCCCATCTATGATATATCTTTCAAACTTCTGTTCTACAGAGGTTTATTTACCTTTTTTGATGTATGAGAAAAGCATAACACCAAAGCATTACTTTTCCCTGTATTATGCTTTTTCTTTTCCATAGCTCAATACTTTTAAATCACTGCTTTACATAGGTTATACTTCTGTGTTGCATCAAGCTATGTTCCTAGAAACAGCAACAGTTTTGATTCCTCAAAGACAAGGTGTTCCATGCCCACACTTTCAATGTAAGATGCACAGGCTCAGTCTAGCTAGCAGCAGCAAAGTCTGGAAGCGCGTTGGCAATGCTTACACAACAGGCAACTACCAAGGCCATTTGGTGACATGCCAGCCACAAAGAGCGTGTCTAATTGCCAGCTGCGTAGTCAATCAAAAACACACATACCTCTTTTCTGGCCAGCCAAAACGAGCACACACATTAGCTCCAGTCCATCCAGAGCCTTGCCCATCCAACAGGACAAAAAAAGGGATTGAGCTATTTGTGCTGGTGAGGAGTTAGGAGACCTGAGAGTAGAAGTCTTACACTGTACCCTGGCCAAGGGATGAAGAGGATCAGTAACATGGCTGGAGCTTGGATCTTATGATAAAAGTGGGAAGCAAAGGAAGTGCAGTCTGCATCAAAACAGCTTCTAAACAGCATTTTAATTATCAGTCAAGCTAAGCACCCTGAAATTGGAAGCTTTGCTAAGATATCAAGCCTGAAGGACTTGTATCCTGTTCTAGTGGCAGCTGTTCTGGCGCAACATGAAGGGTTTCTTGTTTGCATTTTATTTCATTGTTTGGATACTCACAAAGTAAGTATCTGGAGTATAGTGGAGTTTACAAAGGGTTGCAGGACACATATAACAATGAAGCAAACAAACATTAAACATTCAGAAGCCAGAGTAGAGATACATTCATTACGGTGATAGTTATACTTTTTTTTCTAGATTAACATGTAAATTTAAACTCAGTGAAAAGAACCTTGAGCGGCAAGTGGACAGGATTATCTCAAGAGGTCCCTTCCAATCTCAACAATTTATGATTCGAATTGGCCAGAAACTCTGTGGGTCCATTTTTATTTTGACTGCAGAGTAAATATATAGGCACTAAATCAACACAGGTAACTCCTGCTTTTTAATCTTTGAACTCCTGCTGAGCAGCTACACAGCTCCTGACATGTGAAAACTATTTTGCCTCTAAGATGCTAAGGTGACTATATTTATTTTGAAATATAGCTTTTTTTCCTCTTTCAAAAAATATGTATTTGCTCCTTATTCAGAATTTATAGAAAAATTTAACAAAAAAAAAAATGAGATAATAACAGTGGGAGTCTAAAGCACAATGAATTCTGAAATCTGTCTCAGGGTTGTTGTAAAATGTCTACTCTGTCAACTCTAATAGTAGGACACTAAATATCAGATACCACAGAAGCTAGTTACAGGTCTCTAATAGCAGGACTTTTCCCCAGAGCATTCAGTGTATCAAAACTAAGGGCCCAAATATGAACACATTACAAATTAATAAAGTAACTGCAAAATCCTCCTAGGAGAAGTTTTCCCTACTTCTCCCTTGTGTCCTGACATTGTCCCTCTATTGCCTGCGGTTCTCCAACTTTGCACCAGTTACTCTGCATCATCCAGCCTGATTTCCCACTTCCCACAGTATCCCACCCCAGTGAAAATTTATCATTTATATACATAACTTTAAAAAAAAGTGTATTTCCTTCTTTTTTTACCCTTCCTAAAATTAATCTGTCAAGTAAGCTGAGAAAACTGACAGGAGAGAAGTAACTGGACACTGTAGTTAGAAAACAAAACATTACTTTATCACTACTGAGGAAAACTGTCATTATGCTAATTAGAGTCACTAAATCAAAGCACAGGAAATTGCACGATCAAGAAATACGTTAGTAGAAATTACCCAACAGCCTTACCCATCAATTGGCTAAAACACTTGTATTTTAAAATATTCCTTTGTGTAACCTTAAACCTGCAACAGTGGGAAGGCAAAACTAGCATAATTTCTAAAATCCAACCCTTGTGCCAATAGCAGAATTCACACATTGTTCTCCCTTCACCGGCCTACAATCACCACCTTTTTGCTTCTCTACAGTAATGAAGATTCAGCTGATTTTCCTCTCCTGCCGCATCAGAACTCCCACACATTCACACATACACATACATAAAACATCATTAATCTATTGACTGGCTGATTCCACATCAGGCCTGGATTCCTTACCCTCACCTTTCAGTTCTAAACAGTCTGGCCCAACTACATCTTGGCTCACATTGTCTCCTGTCACGTCTTCTTTTTTCCTCTGTCCCAATCACAAATCCATGCTTTTTCCTCAGCTTCCTCTTCCTGTGTGACAAGTCCCCTCCCTCTCCTTCAAAACCCTCCTCAAAACTCACTTCTTTTGGTTCGATTTCCGTCACTAATCTCAGCTCCGGCGCTATCTGCTCCCTCTCGCGCGCCTAATTACATCGAAGATAAAACAAAAAACATGAAACAGAAAAAGTAAGTTATCCGAATACTTCACATGTGCTCTCACAAGGGCAGTCTCAATATCCCCATCTTTTTATTCTCTCTCTGTACTACATTATTGTGATTTCAATTAATTTGCGCTTATCTGTAGAGCAGCCTAACCAATAAGTCTCATTTCATTGAACAACATCAATATTTTCTACTCTTTAAAAATTTTGCCTTTCCACCCTCACAGCTTAATCTTATTAAAACACACTTCTGCTGCAACTCAGAAATAGTCTGAGTGTTACAGTGTTTACAATCTCTTCCTTTAAGACTCACTAAGCTCAAATCAAAGATTTAACTAGTCTATATTCCTCTTTCTCCATGTAATTCAAATTCTGCATGCTTAGCACACACCTTCCAAACAAATCTGACATTTGTTAAATTTGCTGATGTGCTAGAAGGATCTTAAGCTTACATCCATCTTTTGAAATGCATTTTTCCTTTGGAAACAGATAAGAAACAAGTCACAGGTTTAAATTAAGCATGAAGTGTTCAGTCTGCCAGCCTCACTATTTTTGAAATCAAGTTATACTCTTGAGTGTTTTTTTAAGCTTTAAATAATTTCTCATAAACGTTTTCTTACAAAATAAATAACGCAAAAAAGCAAAAACATTCATTTGAGTTCTAGACTTAGATAAAGCTCCGTTTCAGATATAACTGATTTTCAAACCAAATCTTCCATCACATTTTTATTCTTAAATACCAGAAAAATATTTTGAAAAACAAATATTTTACCATATTATAATGATATAGGAGGTGTTGCAGAAAAAAGTACCCTTGTCTTTCAACTACAAGTCTATCTCTAATTTTGCACAATGAAATGCTAAGACTAGTATAATTTAGCATTGTAGAAAGTATATTTGGGGTTGTTCTTGCTGCAAGACAACTTAATTGTAAATCCATCTCAGAAAGTGTAATTTTGGCCCCCTTGTTCTTTCTCAAGACTTCATTAAAGCCATCTACAATCAGCTCCTCAGGTGCATAAGACTGACACCGTAACTCTCAACTACTGAGAAAAATTAGATATAATAGATGAGCTGACAGCCACCAAGCATGTCTGGGTATCAAAATGGTTGCTAACCAGCATCTGTAAGAAATTGATTTATTATTTTTTTTTAAAGCTGGAAGCGCCTGTGGCCTAAGAGCAATAACTCAAGAAAAGACACAAGATAGTTTCCTAGAAAAAGCACAGGATAGAGTAAGGGACTTCACATTGTCACAGAACAGCTATTTTAGTTCATTCACAACCATGTAACCCAAGTTTTCCTTTTTATGAAGTAAAATGAAATACTCTAGTTTCCTAACTTACTGTCATACTGAAAGTGTTATTTGAAATATGAGATACTGATTTAATAGAGGTTTTGTAAGACTGCAGCAAGAAGCCAGTATTAGTGTGACTACAGATTTCAGTTTAATGTCTTTAAGAAAATGTAGTTTAAGCAGTGCAGTGTTGCCTGCGCAAAGTTCTAATGTTCTTTGCATAGATGATCAACCCTAGTACACTCTACCTGTAACCTGGAGGCCAGGATATAGAAACGTTTTCAAGCCAATGTGCTCATCCACCTGCCCTTGTTATAATACACATGGTTACAATAGTAATTATGAAATACATGGATTTTGTTTGCCATGTTAGGAGTATTCTGAAGAAAACGGAGAGCAAATAAGAGCGGCTTTTTCACATTTCTTGCCTCCAAGTCTCAAATAGTTTCAGTGGGTTAATTTCTCATTAACTACAAGAATACAGTTACCAAGCACGATAAACGCAATGGTGTTTCCACTGAAAGTAACAGTTTTTAATGTTGTTTTCCTTTTGCAAGTAAAGATATGACTACTGACTAAATAATGTCCTCTACTTCAGTCTCTCTCAACTTGTACTCAGAATCTCCTCTTTAATAGCAACTGGACATTATCAGAGATTAAGAAATATTTATCTGTCTGAATCCCCAGAAGTTCTGATATAGGGGAGAAAACCCCCACAGAACACTCATGTTAATAAGAACAAGTAGGCAAAAAGCTACCACAGTAGCAAACAAAGAGATGGGGTGGTGAGGGAAGAAGCACCAGAAACCAGCAGCACAGACTACCGACAAGCTAAAGCTTTTTCCTGAAAAGAGACCAGAGGAAAAAGTATTTGAATGCCCCCAGTTTTGTAAACTCTGTAAGACAAAACTTTGGGAACAGATTAGTTGGCAATGGAGTGTATGGCAGCTAGGCATTTCAGATAGCGGCAAGACTACTTAAGCAGCACACTCTCAGGCATCATCCATAAAACTGGTGAAACGAGGCAGTGCAGGATCTGGAATAAAAGACTAATCTAAAGCTAGTTGTGCTAGACTACATTTTTACTATTTCTGGATATTTAAAAAAAAATAAAAATAAAATCTATATAAAACCTAACAAAGAGATACCTGAAGTACTCTTACCTGCCCTTTTGCATCCTCTGGCATAGATTTGATATGCATTCTCTTAAGACATCGAATAACACCATCATAGAACTGTACTGTGAATGTTCCTAGAAGAGGATTGATGTAATCATTATGAGTAGTTAAGAAACAAACACGCCTTGTTACTACGAAAGCTTTAGTAAAGTGTTTTGTAGGCTGTATGAACAAAGTAACCAGATGTTATCTACAGTTAGGATCACAAATTTTAAGAAAAATAAATTACAGCCTCAATGAAATCCTGTTTTTATATTGTTGTTCTTTGTCCACTTGGACAATTTCAAGCATGTTTAAGTTCCTGTGTCACTTTTGTTCACAATTAATTGAAAGAATTATGCAATATTTAAGTTGCCACAATAGGGAAACAATTCAATTCACAATCAAATCCTCGTTTGCTTTAAACTACAGTAAAAACTTAAACTTCTACTTATGTTCATTAGAAATATCACTCCATTGTGAGGTATTGCATATAAGTTGTTCCTTTATTTCCATTGTTTTCCCATCACTAAACAGAACTTTAGAGACCTACCATTTCTAAAACAGTTAAGAAAATTTTAAAATAGCGTTAGCCCAAATCAACAATAGTCAAAAATATCTGTAACACTGTGCACAGGATATTCTTTTAATCACTGAGGAAACATTAAGCATTTTGTCTTCCAGGAGAAATTCCAGCTTTCTAATTTCACGCAGATAAAAGACAGGCCTATTACTAAATTTGATAGAATAGAAACATTTTCACTTAATATTGAGGCAGTGAAGAAAACTTTATACACGTCAGTTTTTCCGCAGACTACAGATAGAGCAATAACATATGCAAACAGTCTTTACGAATGGACCATACATGAGTACTTACCCTCTTTATTAATTGCTTCAATCTTTGCAGGGTAATACCGACAGTCTGTCCAACGAGCTAGGACTTCCTCTCCAGGTTTAAAATCCTATTTTATACAAATGTAGTCATTAATATTTTAATCATTTAGATTTTTTTCCTAAAGAATTTTATGTGCTAGAGAGATCTAATGTAGGAAAACAAGTAAGACAGTTTACAAAACAGTCAAAACCAAAATAAATGTGCCACTTACAACAAATTCTTCATCATCTTTCAGCCCTTCTTTCCTTAATGCTGGTCGCTCCAAGGGTCGCAATCTATTGCTGTCCCAGTAAATCCACTCATCGTAACGATGACTCCAACGTTCAAAATGGACCAACATCTTCCCCTCTTCATAATCTATCTTCTCAATACGAGATGGATACCTTGAATGATAAATGCATACTGATAAATCCCAAAGCTTTTTCCTGGGTCTTTGTCTTGTTTTGGGGTTTTTGGGTTTTTTGCATACCACATGGCTTATGTGACTGTTCTGGAAGTTTTACTAACACTGTCCTGAGAAATGTCAAAGTCTGCAAAAGATGAGGTTACTAAATTGATAGTAGGATGATATTTAGTTTAAGAGTTACCTATACAGATCAGTGATACATCATCACCTTCATCTTAGTCAGATGACTGCACACAAATTTAAACCTCAAACTCTCAGACCAAGACTGGCTGAAATTGGTATTAGCATTTTGTGCTTATCAGTTTTAAAACCTGTGTTTGTTTAAAGCAAAATCCTCTAACAGTTTTTGTTTGCTTGGGGATGTGAAGGTTATAAAACAGTTTTAGGAGTACAATCATTACATTTATCACACGAAATGTTTCAAACTATACCATTGATCCCAGACAAATCCAAGCAACTAATCAAACCCAGAATTCAACAGACCAGCTTCCATGATTTCACTGCCATTAAATTTGATGCATAGTAACTATTTTTTAGCAGTTATCTCTGTAACTACACACAAACTAAACACACCAGTCTTAATTAAGACGTGAATTTTACTCTCAGCAAACATTGTATGTGCTCAGTAGAACTAATCAGGATTGAGTGGCAGCCAGATCAAGTCTTCAGCATCTAATTTTGAGCGCAGGAAAGATGTAACGTGGATCTTAACAACCTTGTGTAGTTCTTAAACTAAAGTTTGAGATTACATTTGTAGGGAAATAAATGGCAAATTTCTCTAACTTCAACAATTAATATTTAGTCTTATTATTTCCATTTCACCAAAGCAAAAAGACAAAAACTGTAGTAGGTGAGCAAGGTTTTGTCACACTACCTCCTCCACCAAAACTATTAGATTTCATTATTCCCATTGCAGGAAATGTAGAGAAAATAGGAATGGGGCAGAATTCAGTAAGAGAGCAGAGCTCAAGCAATTATTTTCCAGTCTTCCTGCAAATTCCATCAGCTAGAAACACAACTGACATATACAGAAACCTTGTCAACACTTTCAATTTTGAATACTATCTCTCCAAAATACTGACGGTGCTGATGAAGAACTCTTGAACATCACGTTCTGATTAAAACATAAGTTCTCAAGAAGTACAGGCTTTCCTTCTCTCCCAGTGACTAGAATAGGGGATTAAAACAAACAAACAAACAAAAGTATCAATCTGAATGTGCTTTTTCATTTCTCGAGTCCTACTTCCTCAGCTGCAGTGATGCATGCAGCTTTCTAACATCTAAATACCTCATAAGTTGCCAAAGGAAAAAAAGACTCTCTCTCTGATCTCCCAGGTTACTGCAGCAACTACTTCAGTCACATTTCACCCTCGCCTCAGAATAGACAGACAGTCTAACTTCTCATGGCATTTCTCTCATCCATACATTTCAGAAATGCAAATTATTTTCATAGCCATTCTTTAAGTTCCCAACTTCTCACCGAACTTTAAAAAAACTCTAAATAACGTCTTAGTCTCAAACTCCAGATTCCCATCTGCCACCCCACTAACAAAATCTTTTCCAGGATAAAAGAACTCCAGGGGATTTCTTTCACAGGAGCAACAAGATCAACCCCCTTTCCTCTCTCAAGTAGACCAACCACAAATAATCTAACGAGAACAGTGAAGCTGATGATATATCCTATCAAAACAGAAAGTAAAATTGGTAGGTCAAAATATGAATCCCATCATCAGCATTCTGGTTTAACTTCGAACAAGGTTTCAAGAAAATAAGTCAGCCAAGAGATGGTTTTCCTAAGCCCTGCCTCTGATGATGCTTTCCTCTTAAGTCCACATGCTGCTATGTTTAAAAATTTTATCATAAAATTTCTTACTAGTTTTTTCATCTTCCTGAGTGTTCCAATTTCAGACTTCTTGTTACTAGACACGAAGTGGGAGAATAAGAAGGAAAAGTAGCGAAGTAGAGGAAAAAGAAAATTTACAGTTACTGCTGTAAATGTATGAGTAACGATGTTCCCTAAAAGAGTTCCGAACAGAAGTAAATGACCGCAGAGAAAGCATTTAACAGGGGGAAGGAAGGAAAAACACCAGAAAAGCAAGAGGACGGGAAGTTTACTTTGCAGTAATTTAAAATAAGATCTTGTGCACAAGCACCAAAGCTGCAGCAGTGAAATGGAAGACAAGAACAATAGTGCTCTTTCTCACTACAGTTGGAAATTTCAGGTTTATTACATGCCAGCCAGGTAGTGATGGAAAACTACAGTTATTTTACAAAATTCAAGGACCATCAGCCAAAAGACAGAATTCTCCTTTTCCTAAGCATTTACAGTGCAAATACTCCGTTCACATTATCCTGCTACCCTACAGCAGTTCCCTTGCTACACTGTTATTGTTGTTACAGCTGGCAGCTTTCACTGGTCATCATCAGCAAAGTCCTCATTCCAAGCACTGTGTGTAGAAGATCACAGAAGGGAGAAATCAGCAAAATATAGTGCCCTGTCCTGGAAACAGAAAACTGAGTAAGAAGAGAAAGCACAATACAAAGTATAGTTTAGAGACAAGTATATAAAAATGAAGATAGTTTTAAGGAAAATTCAGCAAACTAAGAATCAAGACGTTAATATATACAGAAAAAAAAAAAAAGAGCAAAGCTAGCATCAGTTAATAAAAGAAGATATGCAAATACTGCCTCATTAGGGACTACTCAACAGAGAAAATGGAGCATCAGGCATTTATTGGTTAAGTTCTCTTTGATAAACACAATTTATGCTATCAGCTCTGGATCACAGTCCATGATACTGGTTTTGCACAGTTAAATCTTACAATAACCACATCATCATACAATGGCTTTATTCCAATAATTTATGTTTCTTCAACATATAAGACAGTAGTTGCAAGATGAACAGTCAAAATTTGCATTCAACTCCAATCCTCAGAGACAGAAGACTTAGGAAATCTCTGAACCAGCCAAGCTATATACGATTGGTTATTAGCTAACCCAAAAATAACTTTGTATGGATTTAGCAACAAGCTATTACCCTCAATATGCACTAAATTTAGCCACACAATGTGCCACAAATATGTATAAACAGCAATATTTCACAATACTGATCCCACAGTGGAGAAGAGCAGAGCACACACATGGCAGAATCTACCACTGCAAATTTTACAGTGCCCAGAAACATTTTTCTGGTGTTATAATCTTTGTACTTTTACTGACAATAATCACTTTCAGAAATTGCAAAATTATACAAATATTTCAAAGGCAAGTGTGTGTTTCCTGCTAATAAAAGACAAAATGGCAACACTTTTTTTTTTTTAATCCACCTGTTTAAAAAATTCTAGTTACAATGCATACAGGAAAGCTTTTACTATGGCTAAGAGCAATGTTTATATTTATTCTGTAGAAAGATTAATGTGAAGATGGTTACTTCTTGTACACGTGAGAAATTTTATGTAGAAGTCCCTTCCATCACAAAGTTACAAGCAGGCATTATGAAGAAGTACTACAAAGGGGAATACAAACGTCACTCTCTACGGTACCAACGTGTAACGATGCCTAAGGCCCAAATAACCTTCCAGTCAGGTTAATTCCCCTCGTCCCCCTCAGCACGTACTCCACACTACAGGATGAGAATGAACTTAGTATACAGATTTGGCAACATTTGTTCAGCACAAACCAGAAAAATACACTCTAAAAATTGGAGGGAAAGTCTTTATTTTTCACAGAAAATAATAATAATAAAAAAAACCCAGACCGTCACACTCCAGTTCAGTAAGGAAACTGTTCTTTTTGTGGGAAGAAACAATAACCTGCAAGTTCTGGGTGTGCTTTTAATAGCATTCTTGAAATACATTTAATATTCCCAAATAAAGTCTCATCCAAATTTCATGGATTTTTGTTCTTGTTTTTTAAGGAGAGAACAGGAAAACTGTTGTGATCTGCCCACAGTTTACATATTGCACACTCTTCATTCTCAGGGTCCAGTGATTCCAACCCATACGAATCACACAACATTTTTTTAAAGCTGTAAACGTTAATACGGCTTACAAAATGTACACTATGATGCACTGGTCAGGCATCCAGTGCTCCAGTGTTCATATAGGGAAAAATCAATGGGAAATGTCCAGTTTTCATTTCTTGACAGAAAAAAAAACATATTCATTTTCTCCAACACACTCAACACATATTAAAGTCCACACATATTAATGGACAGTATTTTTCATTTTTACATCACCATCTTACTTTCGGCCCTTCAGAAGTAACCAAAAAGTGATGAATTGCCCTGTGAGATGTGACAATAGTTATTTCAAACTGTAAACAAAAACTAAACCAAACAAGTTAGTTAATTTGCTCAAGTTTGCACCTACAAAGTCTAGAAACAGATACATACTTCCTGTCTTCACAATAATGGTAAAAAAAGTCTTTCCTTCAACCTCGTAGAAGATATAAGACTAAATACCCTCCACTCTGACTTCTCCACAAATAGTCTCCTGGGATCTGCAAAATCTGCAAACACCTATTTCTAACTCCCCACCTTTTCTCATATATATTGTACTACATCGATACAAAGCAGAGTCTTCACAGTCCTTTCAGATACCTAGCTGTCAGGTAATCAAGTCAACTGAAATCCAACGCAAGGACTGCACAAAATAAGATTTCCCAAACTCTTACAGGGAAAAAGCTTCCTTCATACCCAGCAAGTTTGCAAACAACATCAAGCTGAGAGGTGCAGTTGACACATACGAGCAATGGATGCCATCCAGAGAGACCTCAACAGGCTGGAGAAGTGGGTCCCCATGAGCCTCATGAGGTTCAGTAAGAGCAAGTGCAAGGTCCTGCACCTGGGTCGAGGCAACCCTGGTATCAACACAGGCTGGGGGATGAAGGGATTGAGAGCAGCCCCGCCAAGACCGAGAAAGACTTAGGGGTACATGGGCAGCCAATGTGCACTCACAGCCAACCACATCCTGGCCAGCAGGTTGAGGGAGGTGATTCTCCCCCTCTACTCTGCCCCAAGTGAGACCCCACCTGGAGTACTGTGTCCAGTTCTGGAGCCCCCAACATAAGAAGGACACAGACTTGTTGGAGCGAGTCCAGAGGAGGGCCAGGAAGATGACCAGAGGGCTGGAGCACCACCTCTCCTATGTGGGCAGGCTGAGAGTTGGGGCTGTTCAGCCTGGAGAAGAGGAGGCTGCGGGGAGACCTGATAGTGGTCTTCCAATACCTAAAGGTGGCTTATAGGAAAGATGGGGAGAAACTCTTCAATAGGGCCTGTTGTGATAGGACATGGGGTAATGGTTTTAAAGTGAAAGAGGGTAGATTTAGACAACCTAAAGAAGTAGTCTAAATAATAAGGAAGATATTTTTTACAGTGAGTGTGGTGGAACACTGGAAAAAGTTGCCCAGAGAGGTGGTGGATGCCCTGTCTCTGGAAACGTTCAAGGCCAGGTTGGATGGGGCTCTGAGCAACCTGGCCGAGTTGAAGATGTCCCTACAGCGGAAAAAAAAAAAAAAAATCCATCCAGATAATCAAATATATCAAGTCAAAGTGTTGTTGTTCTCCTAACTACCCTATTTTAGTGAGCTGTTTCCATTCCAGAACTCAAACAAGGGCCACACATCTGTACTTCCTTCACTGCCTATCCCATAGTTTAGATCAAGGAGATTAATAAAGCCTATGGCCTCAAGAAATTAAAAGCGTTTTTTTCAGTGCAATATCTGGCACTTATGGGACAACCAGTAGAGAGCTAGAGCCACAAAAGACACAAGAAATCAGAAGAAAAAGGAGAGATGTATCTTTAAACACATCAGCTTTGCGGAGATTGTGTCCTGCTTGTGAGAGCTAACAGCTTAAGAATCAGTCTTACACATGGGCACATACTTACAGATCTGCGCAGTTTTACGGCTGTTTCATTTGTTTTGGCAGTGAGAGGCACAGGGAGTGTGTGTACATGTACAAGTTTGTGTATGAAATCATAGGAGAATTCAAGTTGGAAGGGACCTCAGAAGCCTCTAGTTCAACCTCCCACTCAAAGCAGGGTCACCTATGGGATAAGACCACATTTTCCAGTTTTATCCAGCCCAGTCTTGAAAACCTCCAGTGTTGGAGACTCCACAAACTCTTTGGGCAACCTGATTCACTGCTTGGCTGAAAAATATTCTCCTTGTACCTAGAACAAATCTCTCGTTTCAACTTGTGCCTGTTGTCTCTTGTTCTCCAACCATGCACTACTGTGGAGAGCATGGCTAAGGCTTCCTGATGACATCCTTGTAGGTATAGGACAGCTGCTAGTGGGTCTCCTGAAGCCTTCTCCAAGTCCAAGTTTCCCTGTCCTCTCTTCACAGGTCATACACTCCAGGCCCCTGATCATCTCATATACCTTTAATAATTTTCTATTAACAGTCAATCCCATCTCATTTACTATCTGCTGACAGATGATCACGCCAATTTTTATGAGAGCTGCATTTCAAAGTTTGCTTGAGTGAATTTAAATTTAAGTGGTACAAATCCAGCATGTAGGATGGCCTCCTCTGCAACAATCTACCGTTGCAGTTCATAAAGTAGCAATTGCAGTTACCTCTAGAATAAAGCAAAAATAAACATGCTCACTGACAGCCTATCTTCGCTGATCAGCTTGACCAGCCTTTATTCTCCTCAGTAATCATACACACAAAATGATACATGACCCAAACGCTGCCTGCAAAAACTTCCTCATCTCAAAGTATGGAGGATTTAAGCAACAAATATTCAAAGTGCACAACACTCTCTCCAAAGTTTACAGAATTCAAACAGAACATCAGGTTCCATGAGATTAATTGAACAACTAGTACACAGATGAAAATTTAAGACCTGTAGAAGCACCTCAAAAAGCAAAAACATAGTTTATGTTTTTCCCCATCCTCTTGAAGCCTTTCCTGATTAACATTTTAACTGGTCGTGAACACTGGATCTTTAAATAACAGTAAACTTTCATAAAAATGGAGAAAAAATTTAAAATCCTTTCAAAGCCTAGTTTTCAGCAAGTGTTCTCAATCTGACGCTTGTAGAAGCAAGAGTACTGTTCCTCAATTTCGGTTTTGTTAAAAAATATAAACAGATTTCATGTAACTTCAGCAATTTTATTTTCTTTGAAGTACGCATATAGCTTATATATAACAAGAGTTTAAAAAACATCCACCACCACCTTATGCAACAGAAAGCTAAGGACCAAAAAAATAAAAAAATAAAAAAAAAAAAAAATCACATGGACTATTATTCCAGCCTGTGTCACCCTAATAATAACACAACAGAAGGCTTTCTCTAACAAGCTCTTCGGTTACGTGCACCAACGGCACCATAAGTTTACATGCATATAAACTTGACCTGCTCTACCCAGTGGTACAGATGATGAATCAATTCCTAGAAAGTTCAAGATAAATTCTGTTCTGCTTGAAAAAAAAAAAACCAAACAACTCAGCTGCAGAGCTGGTGACAGGGCCCACGCCTGACAAGGCCAAACTTAGACAAGTACTCCAGAACTGACAAGCGATCCTTTCCTGTGAAAAGCTGGGCAGATCTGATACAAACTATACACTGGATATTCAGTGATTTTTTTAATATACAGTTAAGTTGAAGCCATTTTTACATAGTAATTGGTTACTGTAACTAGATAACAAAAGTTATCTCCAGTCATAGGAGATGCTATAAAAAGTCCCATTAAAATTATTTCACTTTTACAGCACTATTCAGACAGTTTCATGACCCTGGCATTCAGTTTTAGAAACAGTATGTTGAAAACCCACTCTACAGCAACAGATAAGAACAAGAACTGTTCTATAAACTGTATTTTCCGTTAGAGAAAATTTATTAAAACAAACACTTTTACTATAATTAAAAACAAAGCACTACAGATAAAAAGTTTAACTGAACTTTTCATAGAAAGCATATAGCTACTGGACTAAATTCTCCATCATATAACTTGGAGTTAGCAGGATCAGGGATTTACAGGAACACGCTTAGTTCTCCAGGAATGCAACAGAAAAGCAGGTATAGGCCTTTACATTTCCCAGCCCTAATGAATCAGAGAGCAGCTTCTGGGTAGGAGAAGCAATTTCTTGTGTCATCTAATTCAATAAAATCAGGGATTTTTCAAACTGAAATAGCATGGCCAGCAAACATCACAAAATTAACCCTCTTGCATTCAGAAAGTTTTGACTAACAATTTATTCCAAAAGAACAGCTCCTTTCATAGCACACATGCTGTGTAGCATGGTCCTTGTGCCCACAGATTTCCATTTTGTAGTCTGGACTCTTACTCGTGATACATCTGGGTGGTGCAGAGTCACAGTTTTAAGCACTTCATTCCTCATTGATACAAATACGATCGTACTTACCTATTCCATGAACTCTGATTACAGATGTTTTCTTTTTTTAAGATCAGTTTTGTGAACCTATGAAGTGTGATAACTGAATACAAACCAAATTTTCTTGCACACCTTCAAGCTAAAATAAAAGAAGTTTTTAGTCACAGAACTTTGCCACGTTAACACACCGATCATCTCTCATGTAACACTGCATCCTACACTACTTTGGAAATGCTCTTTACTTACTACGGCCGCACAAGCAACTAAAAGTAAACAAACAAAAACCCACAGAAGTTTAGTTTGATTTCTGGAGAGAGAATATTTTCTTAAAACCTAATAGTTTTAACAGACTTATGTAGAAATTCATAAAGTTCACATGTGAAACAGTCAACTAATAGGTGCACTAAGTTTTACAATTAGACACACTATATACACAAAATAATTATGCTCTTAGCAAGAACTGTACAATGTCTTCCATACCATTTTTGTAAATAGTCCAGTGCCTCCAAACGAGCACCAATCTCAAATGTGATTCCAGGACGATTTGGAGGCTTTTTACTCATCTTGATTTTTTTTTTTCACTACCTTTGGAGGAAACAAAAAAAAAAAAGTCATATTAAAACACATATTGTCTAAAACGTGTCACTGACAGCAAATACATTCCAGAGGGTGGCAACAGATGTGAAATTTCTATCCTGTCTATTCATTAACTGCTTAGCTTTCACAAATACAGTCAAGCCCCAAAGAAGGAATTAAAAAAAAAAAGAATCAAACCCCACTGATATTTTTATTCAGATTTTTTTTCCCTCCCAATTAAAAAAAAAAGGTCATCAACCTTAAGTCAAAAAATATATAAAAAAAAAATGGTGCTCATCTCTGGAGCTGTACTACACTGTAACTCCTTGACATCCCTTCAGAGTATGATTTTAAGAGCCATGTAGAGCCAATGTGTGTTCTCTCCTCTGCCGCCGAAAAGGTCAAAACCAAGAAGAATGTACCTTACCAAGAAGAGAAACTTAAAGATAAATATGGTCCAAAGGGCAAGATAAAATTAGCAAAAACAAAAATAAACAAATAAAAAAAGCTGTCTTCAGCCTTCCTATGCACTCTTGAGTCTCATTCACAGCACTAAGTAAGCTTCGTTCACAAGTGTCTTTTAGGTTTTTTTGGTAATTCGGTCACTATTTTTTAAAAAAATCACTTCTCTGTCCGGCTATGACCGCGACTTTCTGATGCACTGCCTCCACCACCCCGCAGCGCGGAGCGCCCGGCCGTTGCGGCCGCAGGCTCCGGCCCCGTGCCCACTGAAGAGCGAGGGTGCCAGGCTGCAGGGCCAGAGCCTCCTCGCTCCGGACCGCGGGTGGGACCTGAAAAAAAAAAAAAAA
>WHYT01016588.1:0-11495 GCA_009806455.1 Tetrax tetrax | reverse complement strand
TGGGGTTGGGGGGGACGGGAGTGGGGGTGACCCTGTGGTGGGGACGGTGGGATGGCGTCGCGGCTTTTCCCGCTGCCATCGTACACCGTCAACCTCTGCTGTAAAAGTAGGGGAGAGGGAGAAGGAGGTAGGGGTGGCCACTGCAGTGGCCATGGCCAGCAGCCAGCCGTTACGGCTACCGGTGTGTACCTCCATCCTTTACCCATGCAACCGGCTTTATCTTGGCCCACGGATTTTCACAGAATCATAGAATCTTTAAGGTTGGAAGAGACCTCAAAGATCATCGAGTCCAACCCAGCACCACCATGCCCACTAAACCATGTCCCGAAGTGCCACGTCTACACGTTCTTTGAACACTTCCAGGGATGGTGACCCCACCACTTCCTTGGGCAGCCTGTTTCAGCGCCTGACCACTCTTCCAGTAAAGAAGTGTTTCCTAACACCCAACTTAAACCTCTCCTGGCACAACTTGAGGTCGTTTCCTCTTGTCCCATCACAAGTTATTTGGGAGAAGAGACCAACACCCACCTCCCTGCAGCCTCCTTTCAGGTAGTTGTAGAGAGCAATGAGGTCTCCCCTCAGCCTCCTCTTCTCTAGAGTATTTTCTCACTTTGGTGCTTCCCAATCTCTCCCCCATCCCGCTGGGAGCGGGGAGGAGAGCTGAGCAAGTGGCTGGGTGGGTGCTTGGCTGTTGGTGGGGGCCGCCCCCCCTTTCGGCACCCAGCGTGGGGCTTTGGACAATGACCAATTCGGTCAGGGTGTGCTTGGCTGGATTTGTAGCTCTTACAGCTGTTAAGCTCCTACTTGCTGATTTATTTGCCCCCTTTCTTGCTGCAAGTTAAACTCCAGGGCTTCTTAGTGGCTGCTGTCGGCTTTTGCTGTTTGCTGTGCTGCTTATCGCTGTGTTTTGCTTTGCCTGGGAGACTGTGATAAACGCACTGGCCTTCAGCCAAGGCTGGCACTCGGCCCCCTGCATCGCTGCCATCCCAGTACCGCAGGATCCCTCTCGTGGAGGCCTTCCTCCTCTTCTCTAGGACAGATGTTTCCAACCTTGTTGTAATGGCAAAATCGGCATCATCACATCCCCATGGATGTGATCGGTAAGAGAACAGTCAAGTTTCCACCAGCTGACTGAAAAGAAACATAAGCTTTCCTAGGCATAGTGGGTTTCTGGAGGCTGCGTGTTCTGGGTCACAGCTTATGAGTCTTCTCTATCAAGTGACCTGAAAGAAGAACTTTTTCAAGTTCTTCTTGAAAAAGAATTTGGTTTGCATGACAAGGTTTTGGTAGTGGAGGGGGCTGCAGGGGTGGCTTCTGTGAGAAGCTCCAAGAAGCTTGCCCCATGTCCAACAGAGCCAATGCCAGTGGGCTCCAAGACGCACATGCCACTGGCCAAGGCCAAGCCCATCAGCAACGGTGGTAGTGCCTCCATGATGAGAATTGGGGTGGTGATTGATGGAGATGTATTGGGGAGTGTAGGACCTGAGTATGGTGTGAATGGTAGGGAACGAGGGGCGGAGATTCTGCTGGGTCTGGCTGGGATGGGGTTAACTTTCTTCATAGCTGTCCGTATGATGGTATGTTTGCGATTTGCAGCTAAAACAGTGTAGATGGCACACCAGTGTTGTTGGTTGTTGCTAAATAGTGCTTACACAGCATCCAGGCTTGCTTTTTTTTCATACTGCCCACCCCCAGAAAGTAGGCTGGGGGTGAGCAAGAGACTGGGAGGAAACACAGCCAAAACAGTTGACCCAAATTGGCCAAAGGGATATTCAATACTATAAAATGTCGACCTCAGCAATAAAACCTGGGGCAAAGGAAGAAGAATGGTGAGGCTTTTGTTTTCCAAGGTGGCTGCTGCTGAGAAACTGGCTGGGAATGGATCTGCTGGTGGGAGGTGGTGAGTGATTGCCTTTGCATTGCTTGGAGTTTTGGGGGGTTGTTTTTTTTAGTTTAGGGGTTTTTTTTTGCTTTCCTTCATTTATTATATTGCCCTTATCTGAATCTACAAACATTCTCACTTTTGATCTTCCTATTCTCTCCCCCATCCCACTGCAGGGGGAGTGAGCGAGTGGCTGTGTGGGTGCTTGGCTGCAGTCCCAGGTCAACCCATCGGCTTTGGTTAGTCCCTGAGAGGCTGCCTCCCACTTGAAGGGTCTTTATAGGGAGACTGTGCAATGGGATATTTTAGAGTCTTTATTGGCAATGGGATTTTCTATTCCTCCATTGATTTTTCCCTGTTCCCATATTCTGGATGGTGGTGGCTAGCAGGAGAAACAAGGAGGAAGGAGGCTTGAAGAAAAACAAAACAAACAAAACCCAAAGCAAAGCAAAACAAACAAAAACAAAAAAAAAAGGAAAAAAAAAAAGCTTTTTCTGTCTCTTTAGTAAAAAAGTTGCCATTGCATTAATTTGAATTCTCCAGCTCTTCCTCCCATGAGTGTAGTTTTGATGCAGGTTTTGGCTTAGAGGGTTTGTTAAGGGATGGTGAGGGTTGCTGTGTTGGCAGGGACATCTCTGAGTTGCAATGAATGTGCAGCATCAGGATGCTGTTAGAAAAGTGAAGATGCTTCTGTTCAAGGAGAGGGAGATGGGAGAAAGGTAAAAGAGAGAGCAAAGATTGGGTTGGGTACGTGTGGGTGGTTGAGTTATCTTTGTTGACTGCCAGAGGCTGTCTGGGTTGTGCTGTGGTATGAGAAGAGCTCAGAGCAGTGAGCATCAGGTCGCTGCTGAGGCTGTCAGGAGAGGGAGGCAGAGCTGACGTCAGACTGCAGAGGCACAGCAAATCCCAGGTGTTTGGTAATATGTGCTAAAAGCTCATCTGCACACCCACAAAGGAGCACAGAGAGATAACAGCAGGAGCTGGAGCCCAAATAATACCTTGACTCAGCAGCACCCAGGAGTCATCAGCCCATGAAAGGCCCATTTCCTCAAGCTCAGAGGAGCACAGGGGCACAATGGCAGGTGGGAACCCAAATTAAGGACTCAAAGGAAGGGACACCCCAAAGCAGGGTGCTATATGTGACCCCTACCACACTGCCTGTAGAGCAACAGAAGTCCACTTGTGGCCCAGCAGTACAGGGCAACATTTCATTGCACTATTATCAGAACAGTTAGGAAATCAGAGAGCCCCAGCCAGTGTCCTCATTCTTTGCTGCCATTTTGGGTATATTCACCCGGTCCTGCTGTACCCCTGAAGGCGCCCACAGCCCTTTCTGGCCCTGACCTGCTTCCCCCACCCTTCCCATGGCCCAGGACCCCATGTCAGGTACCATGTTCCACCATAAAGCCGGTGAGGAACGACTTTGGCCAAGACTTTTTTTATTCTTTTAGCACAAAAATATCTACAATATTTAGTCTCATCTCCTAGGAAAACAAGGCTTACATGGCCACATTGCATGTCTGCCTTCCCTTTTCCCCTTCTCCACTTCCTTCTAAAACTTCTGCCTTACTTCAAGCTTGACAGAGAAACGGAGGTCTCATCACATTATCCCAACCTGTTCTGTTAAAATGCTCAGTGGGACAGGGAAGAGCGACTGTGTTGACCTCTCCATGACAGAAAGGCTCAGTGCTTACTCTCCTTCAGACACCAGAACCTCACAAAGCAGAAAAGGAGATTTCATTACTTCTGCTCCTCACAAAATTGGGTGTTTAGTCTCGTCACGACACATGTCTTTAGCATTATGAATATTCTACAGACCATAAATTGGAAACCAGACTGCATAGGAGATTTTTTTCTTGCCAGTCAGTGACTCACGAAGACTTGGAGGGGGAAGAGAGGATTTCATAATCAGCTGAGCATGAGCTCATGGTGTGCTGTTGATGCTGAAAAGACTAGTGCAGTCATTGCAGAGCACATGCACATGGAAGTAGGAGTAGAGAGGTGACATTATCTCTGCACTTGGCACCAGTACCTTGTTATTAAAGTAACTTACTGTTCAGAAAAGCCATCCAAAAACCGGAAGGGTTCAGGAAAGATCTGGGAGAATGATTAAACACCTGGCAAAAAAAAGATATTTTGGTGAGAGATCCAGACATCAGTTTGTTTATTTTACCATTTATTTTTTCTTGTGGGCAATTGGATTAGTCCATAAAAGAACTGCTTTGAATGTCTGCTATTGCAATCATGAGGTGACAACGGAACAAAACTTCATCTTTGTTTCTACCCTTATTGTAGTAGGAAGACATATTTAAAGTGACTGTTGGTGCTTGTATTTAGAAGGTGCCTGCATGGCCTCAGCCTAGCAAACATAGAGCAGCACCTCTGCCTTGCTCTATCCATCTGTGTATGTGACTCGGTCACAGCCTGGGTCTGCTCTGGCATCGTCTCTCCCTTTCCTGCTTCTTCCTTTGTCCATTTTAACACCCTGTCTGGCATCAGTTGTTATGTCCTCCTCTTCAGTTTCTCTGCACTTCATTATCGCTCATCCTAGAAACTTCCTCCCGTTCAGAAATTCCTCCCTCCTTTTGTGAAGATTTCCACTATCTCACCAAGCACTTCTCTTTTCCTTTTAAAGCCCTAAATTTTCCGTGTGCTGGGAAATATCCTAAAGTGTCTGAGTTTTGAATCATGTGGCCTTCTGTGGGAAAAGAAAGTAGCTAACAGCCATTGCCATGGACACCAAACAAAATAGTAGCCCCCCCACCCCGTGAGTTTGAGGCGCCAACCCCAGTCTTTTCCAGATTTGAAAGACACTGAAGCTGGACATTTTCTACTCAATTGCTCTCCGGTTCTTTGCAAAATGCCTTTACCTCAATAAATGGTTTCTCCTGGAGAGCTGCTGACAATTGCTGACAGGTACGGCAACCACAGCACTGTATTTCACTGCACACTGGAGAGGTGACATGAAGCTATAAACCAGAAGTAAAGTTCTCTACTACCAGTATTGTAAGGGTGAAGTGTGGTACAATGAGGATACTAAGGAGTGAGACCTGCTAAGGCCAAGTGGGTAACAACATTTGCATTTATACAGGTAGTTCAAACATTAGTAAGAGAGTCCCAAATCCATGGAAGGAAAGAGAAGAAAGAGCAAACGCTGACTGTTGATGGAGGTGGAAGGAAATCCCGGGAGGCAGGTGAAGTTACTGCCTACCAGAGTGGCACCTTCTGATGCTGTGTGTGGATGAAGACAGCTTTGCTATGCCGTGTTACAGCCCAGTTAAAGCACTTTCTGTGTACCCATTTGATATTTCTTGGGGACGTACCAGCATTTGCTGTGCTCTAAATATTGTTTTGCAATGAATGTTGAGGTTCTCTTGAGATTTAATCGTGCTTTTGCCTCAGAAACCGTGCTGTGCAATGTGTTGCTTACTTCTGCCTTACGTATTGCAGCTGTATGTCTTGGAATTGTGTTTTGGGTTGGGGGGGATCTGTAGATTGGAACACATCAGTAAATATTTTACTGAAGTTTTTTTAAAGCCTTGGTGAGAACAATACTGAAAATGTCCTAATACCTGCTCTGATTTTACACCGATTTCCTGGATTATTTTTCTGTGAAACTGAAATTGAGCATATACTTTATAGTAGATCAACAGAGCACTTGAACTACAAACATATCCCAGTGAAAAGTTTTTCATGGTCTGCCATTTTGAGAGCCGACCTCAGGGTGAGTATGGGAAAGGGACAGAAGGAATGTCCTGCCAAGATGACAACTGTGTTGGAGTTGCCATTTGAGCACTCAGCAGCAAGATGTTTTATCGCAGTGGTAGTGATATTGAGGAGTACTCTAAGAGGAAAGGAGAGACTAACAGGCAAATCACTGTAAAACATGCAGTCTAGCAAGGACAGCTTTGTAGTCAGATTGCCAATATGAATGGGGAGAGAGAATTTGCAACTTGGACTGAAGGAAAACGGAGCTCCAAAATTCACATCTGTCCAACTTGGTGGAGTTGAGCAATGAGAATGGAAAAATATGCATCACATCTGCCAGCAGGCAATACCAATCACTTTGTAAAACTAATGTGATATTTTCACGTCTCCTTTGTGGTCTTGTGAAAACTGGGGTGTCCTCAGGGGCTGAAGGATGGTTGGCAATTAAGAGATGTCCAACCCTGCCTGTAAAATGCTTGCAATATATTTGTTTATGGGAGGAGTCACTTGTTTCTTGCTCCTTGGCCATTGGGTCTGTGCTGGCATCACATGGACAGGTTCCTGGTAGGCTATCATAGTTGTGGTCTCTGACCTCAATTGCCTTGTAGGCCACAATCAAATCCTTGATCTTAATGCGATGCTGGATAGCATCCAAGCTGTAAACCCACTCTGCCTCTGGATACCGAGGCTCACTGTGCCTTTTCCTCTCCCTAGCAGTTGAACTAGTCCAGGACATCCGTTTGAATTCAGCTGAAAAGTCAACAAGTAAGTATGACACAGGCATAGCTGGAAAAATTGCAAACAGCTTCAAAAAGGCCTGCATACTCTCAGTATAAGCTTCTCAAATTTAAGAGGAAGTTTACCAAGAACTCTAATGAGGATCCACCATTTGAATTAGGGACTTCAACTAAATTCTGCCTTGACTGACAGATTTGAGTATTAGCCTCTTCCTTTTGTTTTCTTTCTCTGATAAAATAGTTTTTAAAGGAGCAGTATTTTTGCATGTAAGGGTTGGGAGCTGCAGATTCTAATGGAAATATTTATCTTCTTTTCTCCATGTATGCTTTTCCACTGCTCTTATATGTTGATGTGTCATTGTACAAAATTCCTCTCAAGCATATTCCTATATCTACATCAAGTTATATACCAACCACATTTCCTTCTGATTTCATATAATCAAAGAGCAAGGAGATGCAACACAGATTGGTCATGGCTTTGAATTATCATTGTGCCTTGCAGGTTTGCGTGATTTAGATCCTTTCTAAACATTTTTTGTCCTTTTGGACTGTGTGTGTAGGTAGATAGAGAGGCAGCTGACATAGCGTTATTGCAGGTAAGCTCTTGTTGAGCTCCAGGCAGTGTGGATGTATCAGCAAGCTCAGAGCTAATTCTAAGTTTTACAGGTCTATGCATTGTACTCCACCATGCAAAACAGAAATGCCCTTTGTGGCTGTATTGTAGGAGTAATTAAGCTAAAACAATGAGTTGGGAGAAAAAAAAAAAATCAAGCCTGAAACTAAGAAAGTCTCGGATAGGGTGGAGTGGGATTTCCATCTGATAACCCTAAAAATGAATCTGTTCCTCTTTTAGAGCAAATTAATCTTTCTTGATACAGCTGACAGGGTAAGGTTTTTAAAATCATATTATGATGTGTCAGTAAACTGCAATGAAATGCTAACTTTATGGAAGATCAGCCTTCTCTTAAAACTGAAATAAAATGTCTAGATTTGTGATTTTTTTTTTTTTTTTTAAATTACCAGGGTACCTCAAACATTGCTAAATGGCTCTGCTGCACTTAGCTTAAAATGTTATAATTCACAAAGGTGAATTAAAATGAGTCTTAGTTTTTCCCTACAGCAAGACTGCAGGCAGGGAGAGTTTCATAGATCTTCAGTTTGAGCCAGTGTGGCTGCTTGGAGGTTCTCATGACCAGATATTCCACTGCCTAGTTTTTTGAATGTTTTCAATATCTCAGACTATTTTTCACTTGTTGAGTACTATATAAACAGCATTGGCAAAGAGGTGTGATATGAGGCAAATGGCCTGATTTGATGGTCACTGAGGCTGGTGGAAAAGCTGAATGCTGTGAGCTTTCCAGGAGGTTCAAAGAGAGTTACAGAAGCTCAAATTACTCTCAATTGCATTCAGGCAATAAGCATTCTACTCCCTCCACCATGGCCACTCAATTCACTCTACCTGGCAAAATACCCTTTTTCAAAACTGTGTGTTTAGCATAACAGTGCGCTGCAGTGAGTTGCTGAGATGGCAGACTTATGTGTAGTACATGCTAAAAGTCCATCTCCACACCCACAAAGGAGCACAGACAGGCAAGGGCAGGAGAGGGAGCCCAAATAATACTCTACCCCAGCTGCTCCCAGGCCCATCCCAGGAGCTGTCAGCCCATCAAAGGCCCATCTACACCAGTGCAGAGGAGCACAGGGTGTGGAACCCAAATTAAGGACTCAGAGGAAGGGCCACCCTGTCTGGGCCCCTCTGAGGGCTGTCCCAGAGGAGCCTCAGCCCTCGTGTCCAAGCATTAAACCCACCCAGATGATCAACACAAGAGCACCTTTGGGACTGAGGAGAGTTGATGCTTGGGGACATGGGACATGTTATGGCCAGTGCTCTCTCTATGGGTGACACTATGGGGAGTGGGCTGCTGAGGATCAGGGGCATCGCGGCCAGCTCTGTGTGTGTGTGTGATGGTCTGCACCGGCAACTGGAGCGGGGCTGTGGCTCCGGGGGCTTGTATGTCCAGGTGCCAGCAACTGGAGAGACTGGGATCTATGAGCAGCTACCGAGCAGACTGAGTGTCTGAGCCCGGCGGCTGGAGGGATCCAGCTTGTACAGATGTGTATCTATCTGTATATTCTTATTAGTGGACCTCCATCTTGTTCAGCCGGAGAGGGGAGAAGGAGGTGGCCATCAATGCGGTCTGTGAGTGCTTGTCGTAGTTCAGCCCCGATCGGGGGCTGTAGTGCTCAGGCTCGATGCTGGTGGGAACTTGGGGCCCCAGCCTCACCTCTTGTGGATGCCCAGACCCAGCACAATGTTTTCCACTGTCAGTATACTTTCTCCTTTATTTGTAGTGTTATCGAAAGTAGAGTAAGGCTGGGAGAAGAGTAGAAGATAGGTGGTATTGGTATTGTAATTTCTTATTTCCTTCCTTTTGTTGGTTGAACATGTAATGTATGCAACAGGCAGGAACCTACTGCATAGCAAGCTTGTTGCTGTAGTCTTTTCCTAGAATTTGAAATCTGATGGTTGAGATGGAGCTTGGGATGGGGTGGGCAATTTGAGGAGCAGCAGGGAGGGCCACAAAAAAAGCTGTATGTAAACCTTTGTGTGTGTGTGTATAAACTATAGGCTGGCACCTATCTATGAAATATTCACTAATGCACAAAGTTTATGCATCAAAATCTTGTGGAACAGTGAGTTTCAGGTATTAATGTTAGAGATTAAAAAATAAAACACCTCTAAGTCTAAATATGATAGAGACACAATATATTTTAACTATATAGACAAACATGAAAGATCAATGTCCTTCAGAAAAGCAGCCCAAGCTCAGAATTAACTGTTTCCTGTTGAGAAGAACATGAAAAGAAACCAGAAATACTCTCAGGAAGTAAGCTGTGCCGTAAATCAGTGCATGTACAGAATTCCCTTAGTAGGGTGACCTAGTTTTAAAGACCATTGGGAATTTATGTCCATTGCCTGTAGAGAAATAGGGTGGCCAGGGAAAACATACTGTGATGAAGCCCATGCATCCATGAAAATAGTGTTGGACTAAATTTCCTCTTTGGCATAATTCAACTAAATTAAAAGAAGTGATGTGAAGAACGAACATGGCCCTGTGTTTTGAAATTTAAGCAAAAGGACCATAAAATTTTCATCTTAGTTTAGCTCCCAAACAGAAGGTCTTTTGTAACATCCTAATTGCCTAATTCCTATTTTTGTTTCCTTTTCTGTGAGATGAGAATTTTACATGCCTTTGTTATCAGTGGAAATATTTTTCCTCTAGTGAAAAAAAAAAACCAACCCTATCATTAAATCAAATCAATCACATTTTACTAGATTTATGCTTTCTGTCAGTGATACATACAGACATCAGGAGAGATACCTACTAGTACATTTTATCTATTTGTCTAGAGATGAAGTTTTGCTCCCTAAGGTTGTGTCATTCATCAGTGTTGAGCAGCTGATTTATTACTTTTGTGTGCAGTAGTTCTACAGCCAAATCATTCTGATTGCCAGGACATCTTATTCAGGCTCCATTTCTCTGACATGGATTTGACTTTATTTTTGTATACTTTCAGGTATGATGAGTTGATACTTTACATAGTATGAAACACACAGAGTGGAACAATAAATATGTTTACAAATGCCTTTATTCCTTTCTCCTTTCAAAGGAATTTATCTTAGCGTTGCATGGTATGTATTTGCAATAATGGTTTTGGCCGTGAAACTTAAACAACTCTGAATTCTCACCAAATGCATTTTCTGTATAATAATGCTTTTGTAAAATGTCTTGTTACAATACATGGATTTTTTTGGTAGCTGGATCATTTTCCTACATCAAAGCCCATCAGGCTCACAAGTATTTCAACAAGTGGAGTGATTTGGACATAAAGTTTTTTGAGTGAGGTAGAAAAGTAAAGCTGAAACAAAAATCTGTGTCAGTTTTCTTCATGAGAAAAGGTTCTGCTTTGTTCTCCATATCATCAGTGGAGCAAAATGTTGTTTATAGTATATCTTCTTTTTTGGCAACAGCCTGCAAGGGCGTTCAGTGGGCTAATCTTAATCTTCAGTTTGCTCTTCAAAATGAACGCTTCTGCTGTGAGGCTACTTTACAGGAAGCATGACCTCATTCTGCTGCTGTGCCGCTGATTGCACAGGCTGTTTTCAAAAGGAAACAGAGGACTTCATAGACCTGCCTTTCCGAAGAGCCAGGGCTTGCCTCTTGCTGGAAGCTGCAGAAAGAGCACCCTCCACTTCACCTCTCAGATGCTCTCGTGTTGACGATGAGAAACTTTTTTGCATAGATGTGTTAATAGTGAAATGGATTTTCCAGGTTTGGAAGATTTTACACATGTTTATCTCTTAATATATTTGTCAGCTGAGGAATAACTAAGCTTTGGACTCATTTGTATTTTTTTGAATGTTGTTGTCATTACCTGCAGGGAGAAAAGACTGGACTGCTCTTCTAAAATGACTGATATGTGTGAACAAATAAAACTGTCTTTGTAGACTCTTGTGTTTGGTAGGTACAACAGAATAAAGCTGGTTGCCTAGGCTTCAGATATTTTAATAGTTAGCACTATCTTATGGTACATACTAATGTAAATATTTAGAATGTAAACACAGACAGAGGATTGCTGGCTACAAGTTGAGGGCATTGTTAACTTAAAGTTTAATTTGAGTTTTGGAGGGAAAGGTGATTAAAACTGACTTCTTTGGACAGTGACTTTTTTTTAATATTACAACATAGGCTTTTGGGTGCTTTGAAATTCAAGGGGAGTTGTTGCCTTAAACTTTTATTTGAGTTCTTGACATAAAATATTGCCGCATTCACCTCAAATTCACTTCTAGTGAGATTTCTTAAAGCTGCTGGCCTTTTCTCATGTCATAGTTTACAGGTTTTATGTTGATGCTCATGTTGTGGATTTCACGTACGATACTACTGCTTCATTGTACCGTGGTGGCTGAGATGCTTTGTTTTGGCTTGCTTATACTGTTACTATAGCTTCTCACACTATTAATAGCTCAGAAATGGGACTGAATATTAAATGAAAGCAGAACACTACCACATGATGTTTCCATGCTTTCTCCAGCATTGATTGAATTATGATTTTCAGGAACCCTCTTCATTAATGCATGAGACAAAAATTTTCATGATCAAGGGTAG
>WHYT01016587.1:421308-434531 GCA_009806455.1 Tetrax tetrax | reverse complement strand
GTACATCTAGAGCGACAGAGAAGCCTAAAAAGGGATTTAAATTAGTAACTCCCACACACAGTCCATTAGAACTAACAGACCTGCATTCCAGTTTTCATATTGATGTGCTTTAACATCACAATTTCAGTTGATTTTCCATCAATTTTCCCAGTTATGAACCATGAAGACAAAGCCTAAATGTCTTAAAGCCTACTCCTCATTGAAAGTCAACAGGATTTATCCTGAGGCTACAGACATCCATCACCAGACAGAACACGGGACTGGAAAGTAGTATTCTAATACTATTTTCCTACTTTTCCAGCATTTCAGCTTCAGGGGTTGTACAA
The DNA here is from genome assembly GCA_009806455.1 of Tetrax tetrax. Lineage (NCBI taxonomy): Eukaryota > Metazoa > Chordata > Aves > Otidiformes > Otididae > Tetrax > Tetrax tetrax. The sequence goes on along the minus strand of WHYT01016587.1, from coordinate 434,205 downwards.
GCAGCTGCAAGAACACAGCAGACGAGGGAAGGTGACTGCCAGCAACAGGAGACAGCAATGATGGCCCACAAACTAGATGCAAGCCACTCCAGCAGACTGCAACCATATCTCCATCAACTCATTTCAAAATAGAAGTGTTGATGGTGTACACATGTACACAAATACACTACAAAAGTAGATTGCTATTAAAGTAATCCAAGCTGACATAGAAATGCATGTAACAAAACTGCTAAACTGCTTCCATTTCCACCTCCACCCCAATAATAAGTCATGACATTAAACTTCTTGTGCAAAAACTTCTAAAAGCTTAGACTGATCTGAAAAGACAAGACAACCAATCTTCACTGGAAAAAACCCTACCTCGACATTTTCAGAAAAAAAATTTTGCTCTGTTCAGCAATATTACAATTACTTCGGAGAGTTTTTAATTAGTTGGATTCTTATGTACTTCTATTCCTTTTGATCATGTCATAGCAAAGTAATTTCAGATCAACACAATGCCCAAGAGGTCAAAAGAACTCAGCACAAAGGGCTATTTAGACATACCATGTCCTATTAATAAGCCTCAGAAAGAAGCACTGCTCTACTCACAAAGCAGAGATAATACAGGAATAGCTATATCAAAATTGAAAGAAATCACTTAGTCCTTAAAGTTAATTGCTTCTCAGAACTTTCTGGTTTTTTTCCCTAGTACAGCTGACCACGGAAGGCCTCCATTATTTCATAGGATTAGAAATAATATTTAATTTCATGAAAATTTTATTTGGCAGTGATTAAATTTCAAGTCTTTTGTGGTTGTCCTTCTACTTTCTTTTAGGAAGTTTTTGAGAAGAATAATATTCACCCTTGCAAATAACTATCTGATCAGGGAAGAGGAAGAGAATTTCATGTCAGTTCATGAATGAGAAAAGGAGAAAGATGAGACAGAAGGAGAAATCCTGATATAACCAAACTGGAGCTTAAGCTTTTATAAACTTCTTTATGTCTACAAAGCATGTCACATACAGCTGCAGTTGTTACCCAAATTTCTAAAAAGTCCCATAATACTAAATAAAGTTTGACATTATGAAAAACTGCAAGTTTGCAAAGCATCTCAATGTCCTTAGTATTCCCGTAGAAATCTATTTAAGTTATGACTTACGAGTTGAAGTGCATATATTTTCTCAGCAGGAAATTGGAAATCTGCAGACACTGTTTCAGTACTAGAATTAAATTTTGATTCCTCAACTGCCCCCAAAAGTTACTTTTTTTAAATAATAAGAAACAAATTATTTGCTACAAAAACTAGCTAGTTTGGATTAGTAAATCAGGACTAAGAAAAATCTCGGACAACAATGCAGTTAGGGTTTTATTTTGAGTCTTCCAGACGCTTAAGAGACAATCATATTATAGAATATTTACGGTTAGAAGGGACCTTCAAAGGTCATCTAGTCCAACCAATCATATGTTTTTCTTTGGTTGTGTATCCATATACAGCAGTATATGCATCCATATTCCTGCTTTCAAAATCCACACCAAAATTGCAAAGCTGTAATCACTCATATGGAATCACAGAATGGTTTGGGTTGGAAGGGACCTTTTAAACGCCATCTGGTCCAAGGAGCAGGGACATCTCCAACCAGATCAGGTTGCTCAGAGCCCCGGCCAACCTGGCCTGGAATGTTTCCAGGGATGGGGCATCCACCACCTCTCTGGGCAACCTGGGCCAGTGTTTCACCACCTTCATTGTAAAAAATTTCTTCCTTATATCTAGTCTGATTATAGCCTCTTCTAGTGATGGGGCACAGCACGAGACGTTTCTTTCAGGTTGGATCCTAGAAGGATCCTTTCTCTGTGTTGCAGAGGATTTACCCCGGTGTTGGACACTGAAACGGAGCTCACAGCCACACGATCAAGCCCTTCACAAGATCAATTTGTTATCCCTACAGACTAAGCAGACTATCTCTACAGACCAAAGGAGAGTGTAGGTTATGCGAACAAGACAGTCTTGCACAGCTGAGAACCACGTTATGGCGCCAGCACTTTTGTGCAGCGGCTCCTCACCAGAGGCAGTTTCAGGAGCCAAATCTGCCCTCCTGATGCTTGGAGCATCCCCCATCTCAGTGTACAACACTGGGATAAATGCTCTGCCACACAGGGACAGGACCCCACTAGTAGAAATTTCTAATTCACTGAAAGACTAATTCAGTCAGTGATCTTGACACAGTTATCAATATTTTTACTTTTTTTTTTTCTAGCAAGTATTCTCTCCTGCTTATCTTTACTGTTAATTTCATGGACTTGAGCTCCTCAATTCTGCTTCTAAAGGCAACAGCATAACTGCATCAACAGCACAATTGCATCAACACTATTTGGCAATATTGGTTCACAGCTGCAGAAAACTAGTAATAGGAGTAATTGTTTGTTTACTACAACGGCCAGAAAAAAAATGGATTTTGGAAGAATACATACCCAGCTGTGTCAGGTGTTGCACACGGCCCAGCCCATAGCACAAAATAATCCAATGAAAAACAATGAGGCAATTTACAGTTTCTTGAACTAAGCTCAGCATAGCCAGAAGGCCTGAGCCCCAAGAATGCTTCAGACAAGTAGAAGATTCGGAGAAAATCCCATGGAGACTAAAACTTTTAAAAGAGAACATTTTTCAAAACTGTATCAAGCAAACAGAAATGCTACAAGAGAAAATCAGATGCCACCACATCAACCACAATAGAACATTTCAGATTAGTTCTTTGAAAATATTTTATTTACTTTTCTAGCTTCAGTCACATGTCTTACTGCATTACATAGTAACATCAGAACTTATGACTGTGGGACGAGGGAAGAGACAAGCAAACAGAAGCAGACCACAGCGATCGGAGCAGACAGCTAGATCAGTTAGGTCAGCCTTGTGTCCTAGAGCAAGAACCAACCCTAAATGCTTTCACTAGTTTGCCTGTGTCATATTCACTCCCCAAAATCAGCCTTCAGTGAGCAGACAAACTGGAAAAATCTTAACACTGACAGCAGTATTAATTTTTTTCCCACCAAGTTTAGGGCATGGCATTATGCTAATCACAGTCTATGCTCTCTCATCCATTTCTGTCCTACTTCAGCACCACCCATGCAAAAATCTTAAAGCCCATGCTTATTGGGGCTTTATACTGTAGGCATCTGTGCAACAAGGAGGACGGGTTAAGAGACAGCTGTCTTTTAACGTAAGCTAGAACATCCCTCGAGGAAGACAAGGGCACTTCCACGCTGACAGTCTTCATATGTTTCCCATAACCTCTCCTTGGCATCCCATCCAAGGAATTCACAAAATCTCTTACAATTTATTCAAAGGAAAAGCCTCCAAGCAGCTCTGGACAAAAGTATAAGAAATACAACCATGGAAACATGCATAAAAATATAGAGATCATGTACATGCAATAGGCCTCATCTGTGGGATAGCTCATGCATTGCCTATTCTACTTAAACCATTCAAATTCAAGTGTGAGTCTTCTGGGCTAACTACCGAGCAGAAATACAGACAGCGTAGAGAGCAAATTCTTCTTTTCCTTCCTATTATGAAACCACACTCCCATTGCCACATAGGTTCCCCAAGGAACTACAAATTCCATTTCTCTTTCCTACTACCTTTAGTACCTTTCCACCTCTGCATACCCTGTATTTATATCTCAGCACATCTTCCACACAGAGGACACCAATATTCTGTTACTATTTTTACAGCAGTACTTCAACCACTGGCATGAAATTGAGGAGTATTTATGATACAGAGGCTTTCTGTTTTGATCCACGACAAACTTATTTCTTGAAATCAAATTCTTCTTTCAGAAACGGAAAGTTTTGCTTGAATGAGGACTACAACCAATCCCCTGCTATATTAAATATTAGACAATACAGAGCACACAGTACCTCTAGATAATAACAGGGCAGGATACAAATGAAGATTAATCTTTTTCACTTTGACATGAAACAAACAGCTGGAGATTTAAATTATATCATCAAATTCACCAAGACATGAAAAGTTGAACAGTATTAACATCAATTTTCCATTCTTAAGTGAAAGAGTACGTATCCAATAAGGCACTAACAGATTTTAACAATTTAGGGAAAGATACATCTGATATCTTGTGCTTTGCTCTTACTCATACTGCTAAAGCTTCTACTTGGCAAAACTCAATCACAATCACCACCGCTCCCACCCCTTCTCAAGGAAGTGTTAATGCTGTAGGAATGGTTCACTGACCGTAGTTTGTTAAGCAAAAGAACACCTAAAATACATAGATTCATGCTGGGAAAGTAGCTAAACAATTACACAGGGATTTTGATTAGCATAGACATTTACTTTTATTAAAAACATTATTCAAATTTGAACACGGACTGAACATTTCACACCGTGCTCAGTCAACAGCAATGTTTTCACCTGCCAGCAGGTTACAAGCTAAGCTGTAGCTTCACGGCACAGTGTGTGGCAGAAGAACCCAACCACGGAATTATCCCGTTTATCATCCAAATTATGCCTCAGAAGCTGCTGTATTAACATCAATACCTGCATCAAACTCCAGGTGCCACAAACTCCTAGGCAATGAGCAATGTCAGCATGTGAAAGACAGAACTGCCCAGGCAGAAATCAATGGAGTCTTACTTTTTTCCCTCCCTTTCAAGATCCTGATCAGATGAAGAAATACCTGTGTTTGATCCTTACATTTAAGGAGGGCATCTGCTGACATCACATGCAACTCCACAGAGCTGCTTACAGAACCCTTAGATTAACCCAGAACAACAACTCCCACTTTCTCATCAAGTGCAAAAAAATGTTTCCTGCAGTATTTTTAAGAGACATGTGAAAGAAGCAAAGGAAGATCCCTTACATAGCAAGTCTATTTAGACAGCTAAAAGAATAAACAGAGAACAAGATATTCTGTAATACAAGTTACAGAAACCCTCCAAGATACGGCTAGTTGTGACCAGCACCAAAGGAAGCTATCATGACAAGGTCATAGCGTTCACAGACCAACCACAGGACCGGAACCACCTAATGTCTTGATGAAAAATAGATGATGGTAAGAAAAGATTAATAGGAAAGCTATCCCACCAAATTCATTTGAAAGCAGTCCCAAATCCAGTTGTGAGTGTATGGTTTTATTTTAATAGTGTTGGAAGATGGACTCCAAAGAAAAAACAGTTATTCAAAATAAACTTGTCCAGCATCTAATCAAGGAATAGCTATAGTGACTGCAAAGAGAACAAACATTGACTCATATTCTTCACTGGCATACAAACTGGATTGTTTGTTTGTTTTTTTTCCCCATCTAGTGCAGACAATGTCAATGTAAAATCCCCTAGCTTTCTGCTACTCAGCTAACAACACCCAAAGCACCAAATATGGGGATTTAGACTCTTTAACAAATTAATGTTTCTAAATAAGAAAATGTATTGCTTTCCCACAGATTAAATAAATTGTTCTATTCAGATCTGAGAGACCCTTTACATTCAAAAGCAACAGACTTTTCACTGCATTTATGTAAAAACTCTCAGACAGGAAGCTTTGTTGATTAAACATTCGGTTGCAGTTGAATAGCACTACAGCGTGATTATCTTGTGGTGGTGTCTGAGGCTGAATCAATTCTAGCCCAGCACTAAAGCCTGCAAACTTTGTCTTGACTGAATTTGCTATTCCATACTTGTGCAAATGACTAATTCACTCAGAAGTAACGCTTCTTTGCCCACTGTAATAAAAGAACCGAAAAAAACCCCACCCCATCACACAAAAGCCACACACCACAGCCAGTTTAGTCACCACTAGCACATCTTACAGGCCCTAAAATGAACGGGGAGCTACAGGCAAAGGATTGGAAATGGACACAGCAGCTTTCCCTTTTCATTTATATACTCTGTTCAGGTTTGTCTACTTTAGATGTTTCATTACAATCTAGAACTTTAGTTGAATAATTACTTGAACTGTGACTACACTTCCTTGACAGAAAAAATGCTGGAAATACAGTGAACTCTTACCAGAACCCATCAAATAATTTTAAAACAGTCATCTAAAAGAACCACCATGTAAACATGGTCTTGTCCCACTGGTTAAACCAAATCGTGATTGTATTTATAGTATGGTAAATACTTCAAAATTAACTTGGCCTTTTTGTCTAGTACTATTGATTCTTAGTTAAGGAAAGATAAACTCAACAGCTGTGTTCTAACTGCAGAATAATTGTCCACATGGAACAAAGAAATATTGTTATGCTCATGTTAAAGTATGCAGAAGAACAAACCCCTATATAAGTCATCACAGAACCGCAGCCACCTTTATTACCTCCTCTAACTTCATGCTATACAAACCCCTGCACATTAAATATCAAAGAGTCTACAAAGAGAGCAATCAGGATGGGCTGTAATTTAAGGGGAAAACCAGCCTGTTCACAGACTTACATCAAAAGACAAAGAAAAACTGCAGGAGAAAGAGTCTCCTTGCAGCACAAAAAAGGCATCATGTTAAAAAAATTTCTTTTCAAATGAAATGAATAATACATTTCAAAAACAAGAAATAGCCAGGATGGGGGAAACTTCTGAATTATTAAAAATATGAATTGACTTAACTTTATTTGTATGAAGACTAAAATAAAGCTTTGTCTAAATTTCATTCTGAGACCTCTTCTCAAATAAGAGGGAATGCCTGCTGTTGTACTCATGGCTACATTATTCCCCTTTGTATTTTAAGAAGAAAAAAAATTAATTTAAGATATTATTTTTAAAATGGCTTGCACACCATTCTGGGCCTTTGGTCTTTTGTCCTGCTGAAACGTTACCCATCAAACTTGACTCCACAAAAGGATATAAATGGAGATAAAAAGGATGGAGACATTATCCTGGTTCTTATTTTTTTACATCAATGCAAACAATTAAATTCTATTTAATGTTTTATCTGTCAGCTCCACCTGATAAAGCAACACGGTACTTCCATCTAAACAGTAGTTTCTGCCACTTATTGCTTTTTCTACATTAATATTTCATGATATATAAAAAAAAAAACAAAACAAGAACAAAGTCAGCAGTAAAATAAGAGAGAGATCAAAGAGTCATTTTGGGCCTCATTTTCTATTCATAGTGTGTAGTTTAACAAATAATGTGTCTGTGTTTGATTTTATTATGTTACCGTGTGACCTGCAGAATCTCAGGAGACCAGCTAAGAAGAGAGATGAACGTTATTCCATTAGTGAAAAAAATCAATAATAGTAGTTACACACTTTATGCAGTCTTTTGCAAAACTTCTATTTTTATAAAACCTTAATTCATATTGAATTTTTAAGGGGAAGAATGCAAAATAAATAAATAAATAAATAAATAAATCTCCAAACACTATCCTTAGCTTTACCTAGCTGAAAAAGTGAAAGAAAACTATGTTTCATTCAGGACAAAGGCCAAGAGTCTTGTCATTATGCATAAATACACAGAATGCTGATGGAAATGGCATCTGTATTACAATACAGCTTTGCTGCTGGAGAGGCTAGTGGGTGGTTGTTCTCCCCCTTAAAACAACTCTTATCTATAAATTCATACTGATTAGGAATCATATCCAGATTTTACACTATCTAGAAATGCTAAACTCTGAAAACCTACACAAATGGAAACTAGAGAGTTTTATTAGACTCCTTTAGTTATTTTGCTAGAAGAGAAACTTAACCATAAATTGGAGTCACAGGAAAACTAGCAAACCCTAAAATTAAAAATACTCTTAAAGCTCTTAACACCAATTTCCAACCACTGGATGATCATTGCATGGTAAACTGCACATTCCCACCTCAGTAATGAATAGATGCCCCAGTCTCCAACTGGGACCCCACTGTGCCAGATGAAGGCTAGCATATTTTAATGACATTGTAAGGATACAATATACAAAAATAAAAGAATGTCAGCTTGATGTAAGTAAGAGTAACTCACAAACAAACAATTACCAGCAATTTTTACCATATATTTAGAATTATTTTTAAAATGCACGCTAATATTGCAATTTAGCTTAAGGAAGCAAATGGAACTATTAACACCAGAGTATAAACAACAAAATAACACATTTCTCAGATGGTGTGTGAATGCTTAGAATAATGAAATTCCCATCCTCTCCTTATGAAATACTGCAAAGCAGAAAGACATGTACATTTGCAGAGAAAGCCACTGTGCCAAACACACCACTACCAGGGGCTGGGAAATCACTCATACATAGGACTGCTCTGTTTATTTTCCTAATTATTACTCTTTCATACCCAGTTCTGTTCATAAACAAAGTGCACGTAACTTGCTTCATTATCCATCGGGTGCTATGACACTATATAAGAAAGCTGCCAGAGGCCTTTTTCTTTGCTGAACACAGACCAAGAGCATTCACAGTCCGGTGACGGAGAAGCTACAAAAACGTCCAGGAGAGGCTTCCAATCCCTTGGACCATCTGGAGAACAAGCCAGGACGCTGCTCAAATCCTTTAACAACGGCAGCAAACACACCCTTCAGCCCCAGCTTTGTCAGAGTCTGCAAAGAGGAACCAGCTCTGGAGACCACTGCAAGAGGGCTGCAACCGATACTATCACCCGCCCGAACGCTTGGGTACAGCGCTGGCACGCTCCCCAGCGCAGCAGAGGGATGCGAGTTACATACCCTCTCTTCTTGAGGTCTTCAAAATAAGTAAGTAATTCAACTTTATCATATGTACCAGTTTCAATAAAACATAATACAAGAGGAAAAGAATTCTTCAAAAGCTACCAGTCACAAAAAATAAAAAAATAAAAAAAAATTTAAAATATCTAACAAACAAACAACAAAAACATTGAACAAAAAAGTCTTAAACTGTTTCTCAGGAATAGTACAAAATCCTGAGGGAATGGATGGGAAGAACTGTACACTGGGACTAAAAAACCCACAGTGCCAGTACTGCTGGTAAAGTCTCCACATCCGTGTTTAAAAATGCAATTTGACTTACTGCACTTAAAAGGGAAAGTCTCCAATGTGTCATTAAGGACAGCTCCAGATTGTAAGCCAGCAAGAGGAGAGAAATCAAGCAAAGAACCAACTAGTATGAGCACCTTCAAAGCTAACTAAACCTTTTGGGATAGGCCATTTGGGCTGTGGAAGTTGTTTTCTTCATAAATTTATTAGTAAATAAACAAGTTTTTACCACACTACTCTATAAATCAAGGTACTTTTTTCACATTTGCTTTAACAGCAGAGCTGAGAATGAATGACAATGAATTCGCTCTACCACCACCACCCAATTAGTTTATGACAGAATTTAGAGATCATTTTGCCCGTCCACAAGAACAAAGTACCGTGCTGAGAAACAGCCTTGACCATCAAACAAACAGTAAGCATCTTAAGTTCACAGTGTTGAACAAATCATCAGATGCCTTTTTTATCTTTTAATAATACATTTTCCCTTCTGCAAAAACTATTTTCATAAATCGCATTTTTAACTTTAATATCCTTGCCCACTGCTTCAAGATATTACCTACTTTCGTTAGGATGCAATCAAAAGTTCACTGGGATGAGTTAAGAATGACAACAATGATCTCCTGTGCAAAATGCTTTATTGCTTAGCTTCACTGAACCCCATAAACAGAGCTAAGGATAATATCACTGACTGAAAGGACTTTGCAATTAAATAGGTAACCTGAAGAGACTGTCAGCATCTTAATAACAAGAGAGCAGTGAAAGGTTTAGGTAGGCTAAGCATCCTTTTCCAGAAACACAGGGAAAATTTGAGCCTAGAACAAGTATAAAGAAACATTATGTAGCACACTCTCCCAGCCTCAAACAAGACTCGTCTTAAAAACTCTTAAAGTAGGGACAGTATAATAATTTTTGTCATCTTTTCCTGCATATTACAATATATTTGTTAAATTAAAGGGTAGCTAAAACTGATGCAATAAAGACACTTTCCAACACATCACCAGCAATCACATTACTTGGCCAGGTAGTAATTCGATCAACACAAGATCTGTAAACAGATCTACAAACTCAATTCATGTAAAAATAATTTTTTTTTAAATAAACCAACTCTTCTGTTCTTTTCTAGTTCTCTAAAATTTTATTCCCTAATCTTAAGAAGCCAAGAAATATGCAAACACTCTCTCATTACACTCCCATGAGTTACAACGAGGGTATAAATAAGCCCCAGGAGACTTCAGCCCACCTACTCTGACTTTTCATGGGAACAATTCACAAAGACGCTGCAAAGTTCTCTTCACTGTGCAGAAGGGAGCTTATTTTTTAAAGCTGAAGACAAAAATGAAGTTCACGATTTGACAGGAAGGAGAAACATTACTAGAGAAAGAGCAATAAAGTCAATTATAATTTTTAATTAGCTTTCCAAGCTATTCAGTGAATGTTGGTACTCATGAATAGTAATCAATACTGCATTCTAGTGATTTGTAATGCAAATAAAGCACTTCAGCAGTATTAAACCCATCCAAAAGTTAATACTCTTAACAAAGACTCAAAAAAAAAAAAATCTATTTGCCCTTATTATAAAAGAGAAGAAAAGAAAGAACACAGAATTTTATTGGAATTTCAGCTAGTTCTACAAAAGTACCTAGTTACCTTCAGGAACAATTCTCACAATTTGAAAGAGAAGATTTTGATACATAGATGCTTTTGAAACACCAAGCCCAAATCCACAGAAGACCGTTTGTTCAAGAATTACAGCAGAAAAAGTGAATCATTAGTATATGTAGAGTAAGTTTATAGTCTTAGTATAGTTAGAACAAAGCCAGTACCTCCACTTTGAATGATAAAAAAAAAACCAAAAACAAAAAAAAAAGCCAAACCCAAACCATTGATACTGGCCACACTGAAGCTCAGTCTGATTTCAGAGGAAGACTGGACAAACCTCGTTTAATTCCTGCTGTAAATGTTAGGAAGACACGACGACCCACGAGTTCTTAGCTGTTTCACATTTGTTATATAAGGAGAGAAGAACAGTTGCGAGGACTGCCGGTTCATACCTTTCATAGACACACACGGCAGGATTTCTAATACAAGCACATGCAAGTGTACAAAGCCAAATTTTATTTCCCCCATACTCAAAAATACCACAAATGCAGCTGCATGCTAAATGTTCTATGCACAGCAATTTGTAAGTAGCCTCAAGTTAGCCCCAAGATCTGCAGTCAGGAGCTGATGAGAACTTATTTTAGAATAACCCCACCAAAAGCATTCTTTATTTCTCTACTGTTCAGCTGAAGTCCGTAGTATTAATAGAACACGTTCACTCCCAGCAGCAGTCAGGTGTTTTACTGGTCACACAGAAGTTCCACTTTACCATACGCATAGCTAGACATAAAGTATTGCAAGTATCACTGGTAAATCTCCACCATTTCTGCCAACACGAAGAAGCATGATCCCACACGATTTGTGGAATTTCAAGCATACTACCTACTATACTTCCATTTCAGGTCACAAAGAGTGTGGAACATTGTTTCCTACAATGGCTCTGAAACACGGTCAACACAATTTCTAGCTGACACTGAACTTTTGCGTGTAAACTTGTAGCTGAGTAAGTGTCTGCACACAAGGCCTGATTCAATTTATTTTTCTAAAACTGCAAAGTCCTTCAGGTCAAAGTTACATAGCCTTTGGAGACTTCCAAGGTATGATGACATCTGTTAGGATGAGGAGAAGGAAGCAAGAATAGAATATGACACCCCACATGCTCCTATCCCCTTTCCCACTTTGTGAGGTGGGACGAGCACCGCCATTAGTGCTACGCAGGAACAAGGTAAAATATTTCACAAGTAGCAGCCCACAGGCACTGTTCTACTAGAAGTTTCTACTACGCATTGCATAGAATCACAGAACGGTTTGGGTGGGAAGGGACCGTTAAAGCCCATCCAGTCCAACCCCCCTGCAAGGAGCAGGGACATCTCCAACCAGATCGGGTTGCTCAGAGCCAACCTGGCCTGGAATGTTTCCAGGGACGGGGCATCCACCACCTCTCTGGGCAACCTGGGCCAGTGTTCTACCGCCCTCACAGTGAAGAATTTCATCTTTGTATCTAGTCTAAATCTACCCTCTGTCAGTTTAAAGCCATTACCCCTTGTCCTATTCCCACATATCCCTGTCAAAAGTCCCTGTGTAGGCCCCCTTTAGGTACCAGAAGGCTGCTCTAAGGTCTCCCGAGAGCCTCCTCTTCTCCAGGCTGAACAGCCCCAACTCTCTCAGCCTGTCCTCATAGGAGAGGTGCTCCAGCCCTCTCGTCATCTTTGTGGACTCGCTCCAACAGGTCCACATCCTTCTGATGTTGGGGACTCCAGAACTGGACGCAGTACTCCAGGTGGGGTCTCACCAGGGCAGAGCAGAGGGGCAGAATCACCTCCCTCGACCTGCTGGCCACACTCCTCTTGATGCAGCCCAGAATGTGGTTGGCCTTCTGGGCCGCAAGGGCGCATTGCCGGCTCATGTTGAGCCTCTCGTCCACCAGCACTCCCAAGTCCCTCTCCTCAGGGCTGCCTTCAATCCATTCTCCGCCCAGCCTGGATTTGTGCCTGGGATTGCCACGACCCAGATGAAGGACCTTGCACTTGGCCTGGTTGAACTTCATGAGGCTGGCACGGGCCCACCTCTCCAGCTTGTCCAGGTCCCTCTGGATGGCATCCCTCTCCTCCAGTGTGTCGACGGCACCATACAGCTTGGTGTCATCAGCGAACTTGCTGAGGGTGCACTCTGTCCCACTGTCCATGTTGCAGACAAAGATGTTAAACAGGGCTGGGCCCAATACCAGTCCCCGAGGAATGCCACTCATTGCGTGTCTCCACTTGGACACCAAGCCATTCGCCACAACTCTTTGCATGCAACCGTACAGCCAGTTCCTTATTCGCCAAGCGGACCATCCATCAAATCCATGTCTCTCCAGTTTAGAGGCAA
>WHYT01016587.1:390247-403845 GCA_009806455.1 Tetrax tetrax | reverse complement strand
AGCGCCGCCGCATCCCCGCCGCGGCGCCGGCCCTCCGCGCGCCACACGCCGCCCTGCTGCGCGGCAGCTCCCGGCGGCGGCTGTCTGCGGGGCGAGGCGAGGCGAGGCGGGCGGGCGGGAGGAGGCTGCTGCTGCTGCCGCCGCCACCGCCGCCGCTCCGTCATTCGCCCTCACTGCCAGCACCGGGGCGGCTCCGGCTCCCGCCCCGGGACCGTGGCGACGTCACGGGGAGGGGAGGCATCAATATTCATGAGCAGGGGCGGGAGAGAGGCGCCCGGCCGCGAGGAGGGGTGGCCTCGCGCACCTGCAGGTGCAGGCGTCGCCTTCCCGCCCGGGCGGGATTTGGGGGCGACCCCGGCTGGGCGGGAAGGGCGGAGGGGGGGGGTCTGGCACCCCGGGACAGGGCGCAGCGGGCCGGGGAGAGGCGAGCGGGATGGGAGAACGGCAGGGGCTGAGATGGGGGAGAGGGAGGAGGAGGCGGCTTCGGCGAAGGGTGCAAAAGCAGCAGGGCGGGAAAAGGCAGAGGTGGGGGCTGGCAGCAAGAGGCCAGAGAAGGTGGAGCAACAGTTTAGTGATTTTGAAGGGGAAATAGGAGACTTGGAAAATCCGAGATGGGAATGGTGTTCACCTGATTCGTGTTAATATACATGGAATCTTTAACTATCCTGGGAAGAACAGGGTGATATGGACACAGTTCTGTATTTTGAAACTGTATAGGTAACGTATAAGTTTTGTTTAAAGTTATAAATAAACCTCCCAAATACCTTTAAGTTATTAAAATGAGTTTGGCAGGATTCACTCCCGCCTTAGTAGTTTGACATAACTGAGGATTTTACCTGCTTAACAGCGCCGTTTGCACACGAAGGACACCTGACAACGGAGCGAACAAAAGGCGGGAAACCGGGCTGGGGCTGGTGACCGCGGGCACGTAACCAACTCCAAGTGTGGGACCGCCCGCTGCGATGCTCCTAGCCAATGAACACCCGTGTAGCGGCTAGTGACACGCTCTCAGCCAATCAGCACCTGCCACGACCGGTGCGAGTGACCAATGGAATGCAGGCTGTGAGCGCCAAAAAGGAGCCGGGCGCGGCGCGGGGAGAGCGGAGCGCTGATCAATGGCGCAGCTGAGAAACGGGGGCGGCTGCGGGCGGAGAGTGCCCAGCGCCCAGCGCTGCTCGCCTGCCTCTGTTCAATAAACGGGACACTTTAACGGGGATCCTGTCTGGGGGCTTGGATTCATTTATAACAGGAAGAAAGCTGGGGAAGAGAACGTGAAATGATGGTAAAGCCAAGAAATGAACGAGGAACAGACAATACTTCACCCCTTAGAGGTGGAGGCCGCACCAGTGACACTTGCAGCGGTGCAGGAGGGTGCAGGATCTGGCTGTGAAAGCCAGGGAAGCCGTGTGGTGGGGTCTTGGAAACGATGGCTGGGCGAGGCTCGTATCCGGGAGTGCAGAGGTTGAGGTGTTCTGGAAGGAAAGCACAGGCAAACGTGAGGACACTCGCTGTAAGGGTTTGAACTATATTAGCTGTGAGGAATTAGCTACATAGAAGCAGTGAGAGCTCAAGGAATTATTGCAGGGTAGCTTATGCCCTGCGAAGTCCCCTCCCTGCTTCTGCTGTTCTCTCATTGTGCTGTGCCCCATAAACTGTTCATCAAAGCCACTCAGCTCTGGAAAGCCAGTACTCAACAGAATCACAACTCCACCGAGTGCTCATTCATCGCTGGACTTTGTGAGGGTTGTCATTCCGACAGAGAACAGGTTCAGGCTGCTCTAATGAAATGGCAGGAGCATTAGTTGAACAATGGGTACAAAAGAGCGAGACGAGTCCATCCTGCATAGCCCCGTGTAACACTTAGAAGACATCACCATCATTGGGTAAAATCATTTAGGTTTGGGTCTCTGCCATTATTCTTTTCCGTTATCTTTCTCTAGATGTATTCTAGAAGCACGATTCGTTGGGCAAATTGAGTAAATGGAACGCAAGATTCCCTCCTAGTGACCACACACACAGAAAATGTGGGATGGGACACACAGACAAAACGCAAGACTTTGCCAAACCTAACATGTAACTCTTCCTCTGCTAGGGAAGGAGGCTGGAAATACACATGTAATGTTCCATTTCATCCAGACAAAAAAAAAAAATTCAAGGTATATAAACTAGGACAAACTTCTAATGCTCTTTTTGGTCACTTATCTAATTAGTTATGGAATCTGCTTCCCTGTAATCTCTGTTGTGAACTGGAATGGAGCAGGCATAAAGAAAAATTAGGGAAAAATCTGTAGTAAAATAATTTGGCATACCAGACAACTATCCACAGAAAACAATTTTTGCCAGCATTCTGTTGTTTCTCATGTTTTTACCGAACAAGATTTTTTTATGAGGAATTCAGCCATTATAAGTCACTCCTGCTCATCAGGAGGAAACTCCTCCATTCCCCAAGCACTAAATATCCCAAAACAATGTTTGCTACGCATGCACAGTAAGGGTTTCCTGCAAACAGCCCAAAAGCACTTTCAGGATGCGATACAAGGCTTGCCTGTGCTTCCCGACAGCCAGCTGGGAGCACACCGCTACCTGTCCTGTGAAACCAGCCATGTACACTGCGGCCGATTTTTTAAAACGTGCACTGCTGTGCTGAGTGCCCGAGCATCCATCGCCTGTGGGGGGAAATATTCAATATAGCACAGAGAGGCTTAACTATCAACATGAATGGGAATTACATGGTAAATCCACGTGGTCCTGGCCAAAATTGCCCACATTTATAGCGGTCAGATTCACTAAGGCTGCAAAGGCATAGAAGGAACTTTAAGATCTATAGGATTTTAGTTTGTTAATTAAAATAAAATAAAATAAATGGCTATATGGCAATCAGCAACAGAGGTTCATAACACATCATCCCACTTTGTGAAAGGTTAGAAACATGACCTATGGACTAACACATTGAAGTAGCGTATATATAAACAGCAACATAACTCAGAGAAGGGTATTTTCATACAGCGAACCAGCAAGAATTTGAGGAAGCTAAATTTGGAAAATACTGCTTTTTAAGCATTAACCTATGATTAACAATCCACAACAAAACCGATTTGGTGGTAGTTTGGTTTGCAGAGTAGATACATCTCTCTTCTCAGCCAACTTATAGTCTAAATAAATAAGAGAGATAGCAGAAATGAAAAGGGACAAATGCTACCCCATTGCAAGGGCAGGGAGCTGAAGTACAAAAGATGAAGAGACTTTACCGATAGATAACATTATCTTGGTGTCAGAACCAAAACCTAATTTCTGCTCTGGAACCTTAATCAAAAACTGTTCTTTTTACGCCTGGGTGTTCTACAGTCTTCTGGTGGTGTCTTATACAAGTGATAGATTCAGATGGATAGAAACATTTACAAACAATAATGAGATATAGCACTATACAGAAATTTAAAGTAAATAATTGCCATTAAGTTCTACATTTTAAGCTGCTTTGCAACTAGGTGCGTCCTTCACTTCTACAGCCTTTGCCAGGGTTTAAGAAAGCAAGTTGAAAATTCTTTACTCATTTTACTCTTCCTGTCTGATCATTGTGGAATTGCAGGAGTATGTCTTTACATTTTTGCTTATGTATGTTTGTGACAGAACCACTACAGTAGGGAAATGCATGATTTAGTCCCAAACAGGACTTGGCTGAAGGATTACCTCTGACCTGAGATCCATCCATTCACATGTCTAGAACCACTACTTTGTCCTGACAAGTTTTATTGGTATTGTCAAATAGAAATTCTAAAACAAGGGGGAAAAGGTCACAGCCATGCATTCACTGAGAGTTATTGACATGGACCTGACATCAGAGGCAATCAATCTGAAAGATCCATTTGAGTCTAGAGATGTAAAGATTATTTTTATCATAATTTCCCCAGTGTGGATTCAAGATACTGCTGCAGGAGACGATTAAGAGGCAATTTAACCCTGACAGACAGAGTTTGATGAAGAAATCTGGGTAGCTCCAAGGTCATGGTAAATCGTACCTCATGATTATCAGGATATTTAGCTGTGAGTTTTAACTATTACAATGAAGATAGTTTCTGAACAAAAGTTAATAATATGCTGAATATCAGTTTTTCTATGTGATAAAGAAGGGATAGCTTAGCAGGATATTCAGGTGCAAAGTGGTCTTATGCTATTGTTAAGGGTATTGGACTCCATTAATTAAAAAACTATTTAACTATCAAAAATAAAGGAAATCATGAAATAAGATCTTTTCTCAGTGTTAAAAAAGTCACTTTGTCATCAATACAAAAGATTTCAGCACATAAATATACATAATTCAGATCTTATAGCAAGCCCTGTTGTGGCATTCGTTATAGGATCAGGGTCTAAGGTTCACTGTCCTTTATTGCTTTATTTTAGGACATTGGTCCACGTGTGCATGACATGAAAAATGGGAAGCACCTAATCTGATTCGGTGCCTGAAGCCATGATTCAAACATGGTAAACTTAATAGTTGGGAAAAAAAAAATACACTACAGGAATCTAGATTTGATTACATTTAGAAGTTTATGTATTACCAAAGAAAATGGCAATATGTTTTCCTGTTGGGAAAACAAAAGGGAGCTAGCCTTTATGCCATTTTAAAGAAGAAAATAGATTTTTAAAGATGGCATTACAGACCATGCATTTTAATATGATACATAAAAGTCTGATATTGTAATCAAATAGAGAAATAAGTATCCACCTTTTCAATAGAATGGAAGTAAAATTTGGTTTTGCTAGTCATATAAAGTAATGTTTTTGTGTGCCAAATGCAGCAGCAATGACACTGATGTAATTTATGCTTCTTTACCTAGGCCTAGGGTCTTCCTGATTATTTGCTCTTTTGCTCCGTGGGTTTAAACTTGCCTCAAACATTAGAGGACTTGAACAGAATGATGTAGGACTTTACTACTGCTACCGCAGGTTCCACTGCCTCTCTAGGAGTTTGCAAGCTTTTCTTTAGAGATTTATTCAGGTCAGGAGCTTTTAATAAATAAGTAGGGTGGTCATCAGGTATAATAGAACAAACAGCCTGAAAAATGAGTATAAATACAAACATCACTTTCCATATATGCCACAACCGCTAATGTGTTAATTAAACAAAAGAAAATATACTTAAATTATTTATTCTTAATAAATGAACCATCTGAATAATAAATAAGTGTGTTCTGTAATCATGGGGGAGTTTTTTTAAACAAAAGCCTCTTTTGCAGGAGGAAGAATCACATGGAAGGCAGGGAAAGAGCAATATTTGTTTAAATAGCGTTAAGAACTCAGCAAAAGCCAAACAGCTACAAGTTGGAAATTAACACTGCCGACAGTTTATTGCATTGCCCCTTATAATTTGTGTATAATGTTGCAATTCCTACTTAAGAACGCAGATTGGAACTCTGAAAGTGTATGTAACCCTGCGTTTTCTAATCAGTACAATGGAAAATGTGCAACTAGTTCCTCGGCTCTGATATGCAAAGCCTTCATGCTGAAACCATCTGCTTTTAAACTCACTGCTTTTGCCATGCTCTTAAATTGCAACAGACATCGATCTTGTTTTGGGCTCCGTAAGAGGCCCATGCTTTTAACTGGTATTTCAAACGCAATATTTGTTTTAAACATATTATGAACCTTGCTGGGTTTTTATAGTGAGAGACCATTAAATAAAATCATGTTAGATGTTAAGTTAATCTCACTTAATCACATCAAACTAGCCCTTTGATGGGCACCTGTATAAAAGAGTGGTGTCTGGCAGAAAATGAAGATGGTGATTCGTAGGAGATGTGACTCAGATCTGGAATGAACTATACAACAAGTCTTGACAGCACGTTCTCTCTAACAATCCTGCAGTACTTTGGGCAAGAGAAGGGATCTTCTACCCAAATTCCTTCGTGCCTGGGTAGATACCACCTACCTAGCTTCCCCATCAAATTGCAGTTGGAGATTGTACACTGCCACGCTTTCAGACACAATTATTTTACACACAACAGTGTGCTGAATCTCAAAGCACATAAAGAAAGCAACACTATTCGGGTAATCAACGGATGGAATCCACAGTGGATTGCCTAATTCTGTTTTAGTCTTTTTATTGTTTTCCTTTTAATGAAAATAAGATTCTCACTCTATTTTAATATTTACCAACGAGACAACACCTGCTAGGTGTTTGCCTTTTCATTTTCAGTGGTGAGATGAATTTCAGAGTACTGTTATCCTTCGTTTGTGTTATCTGATTTGGATCTTTCATTTAAGACATTATTTTATGTAACTAAATTAGAATTCGGAAGCAGAGACCATGGTTGTTTTTTTCATAGCATTAATGAGATTGTCAGTAGAGTACAAGAAAATGAGCAAATGTTTTGCAAATTTTTCATGAATGCAGCACAGGTTTTTAACCTTGATATTGGGTCTAAATTGGGATAGACATAGTTAAAGTTAAAAATTAACACAGGGAACAGTGAATAAGCATTCTGCCTATAGCCAGGACGTAATTTCAACAAACTTAAACCAGGAACACAGTGAATATTTTTTTTTTTTCCATTTTGTGAAGTCTGTCTTTGAATTAATTTTTGATGTCTTTTTCCAACAGTATCAAAACCGCTACGTGTAAGCCGCAATTATGTGCACTGTTTCAGATTCTGACTATCCAGACAGATTAATGCCTCCAGTACAACCACAGTTGAAGGTTCCCGCATTCCTTCACCAGAAATTACTTCCTCTTCTAAAAGTGCAGGCAATGTAATCTTACATTTACATTTAAACTGCTGGCTGTTGTTTTCAGGTAAGTTGTCATGTTTTACTCCCCCCCAACCCCACCCCACTTATTTTATTCTTTTGAGAAAGATTTCAATGGAAACATTAATGAATCATAGAAATATGATTCCAAAATACCTCAAATTCTCCCGTTTCTTTTGTGAGAGTGTTCTTGGTGTCATTCCTGCTATTTAAAATGTAACAAGCTTTAGCTATTGAGTCCCAGAAGCAATAAACCATTTTTTATTTGGCTACCAGTAAGATACTGGATGATCAAAGCTGCCAGGGGGCCCCAGGACCTAGATCAGAGCCTGAGATAGTGTAGCCTTACCCCGTTAGAAAGGTGATAGATCAGGACCTGCACCGTGGCTTGCATCAAACAGAAAATGAAAAGTTAATGTAGGGTGCCAAGCGCAAGTGTGTAATGCTCTCTCCAGATTATTAGCCCATGAAATTGGTGCTGCTGTTCAACCTGCTGAACCAGGGCCTTTCTTTGTGACCATTTGTTCTATATTCACAGAGGCAAAACTGTAGTCTTCTGGAACACTATGTCAGCGCTTCATGGGATGGACTCATGCTTGCTGAACTTGGATGGTAGCACTTTAGATAACTTCAAACATCCAGAGGAAATGAGAACATTAACATGCCACCAGAACTACAGTAGTCTTAGTTCTTGAAAGCAAATGCCATCACCTGAAAGCACAGTAGGCAAATTCTTTAACACCCCAAAGTATTTATTTCTTCTTCCTCTTATTACCTGCCTTCTAACCAACCCATCTTGTGCTAAGTTCCATTTCACAGGACATACATTCCGTAAGCAGCATGGTAAAGCTAGAGATATAAATTGGTACCCCATTGCTAGGTTTATAGCCCATGTTAATTCATTATATTCTCCTTTCAGCTCTGTGTAGACTTTAGGGAAGATGTGAATCCATGTTGGGACACAAATGTGGCTATTTTAATGCGTGGAGGGGGAAGAAAAATAAATGTCCAAGGTGACCTTCGAAGCCCAACTAAAAATGCAATTGGACAAATTTTTAACAGTAGCGAAGAGAAAAAATACAGTATTTCTATACATCCTGAGTGGCATTTATGGGCCACTCTAGCTCCCATCAAACTGCATAACAATTTCTATACGATCTCTTTTTCATGCCCTTTGTCTTTTTTCAAACTTTTTCAGTTCTCATGCCTTTTCTCATGTTCTAGAACTTTTAAATGACCATTTAGTTTATCTTATTCACCCTCAATATTTTCCATATTAACTTTTCAATTAACCAATACTTGCTGTTCCTACCTTCTTCTAGTTTCTGTATATTTTCTTAATACTTCCTGAGGTTCTAGAACAAAGCGTCACACTCTAAATTAGTGCAAACTAGCCTAAAATCTATGAGGTTTTCCCATTACATTCATAACAAACGTAAGTCGTTCTAAACTAACGCTTCTATTTGTCAAAGGCTACGCACAGCTTCCCTTTACCAGTTCACAATCTTCAAAATGAAAAAATGCACCTTTGCAGGAAAAGAATATGCTAATATAAAAATGCAGTCAAAGCTTGGAATTGCTATGTGGTTATTAACATCCTGGTAACTACTACCTTTCCTGTAGTTTAATTACCAGCTTATTATACCAGACTGAATGTCAAAAGATGATGATGCAGATAAAGATTTCCCCCAGTCACTATAAAATTTCCTCCTCAAGCTAAATTTGAACCAGTTACTTTCAATAGCTGTTCTTCATTTTTTTGATTGATGATAATTTATTATAATTTCTCACCTTTTTCTCCATCTCTGATTTCTCTTGATTATTATAATAATATAATCTTGTACTAGATCTTTTTTTATCTTCTTTTAATGCAAATTCCTTGATAGTAACCATTTTAGATATAATTCTGTTTGATTTGAGCTGCCAAGAGCTCTTGCATTTTGGCTGATCACCTAACAAGACCTGATATTTCCAGGAGCTAATCATTTCAGCAGGAACATAGGTAAAGAGTGCCATCCAGAGACATGCGGAGCTCTAGGCATACGGGAAATGGAGAGGAATCTGAGCGCTGTGAGTCATAGCACTTGCAGGGCTTTTTTCCCCATTTTGGGAAATTATATAATGCAATCAGTTTTTTTTTGTTTTTTGTTTTTTGTTTTTTTTTTTTAATTTAAAGACCAACACTGATAATGTGTCTGCATCAGAGGAAATCAAAGTACCTGGATACTCTTTTCCAGCAGTACCTCACATTGTGCAGTTGTACAGTTCATGACTTCTACTGTTCTAGCTGTACTAGTTTCCTTTGCAACAACTGAGCTCTTGGATGTAGAAGAGCAACCACGGTGATTTTTGTGGTTCTAAACAGAATGATCGTATTACACAGAGATGAATGAAAACATGGATTGGAAACAAGTCAGAAAAACTGTTACTAAAATACAGTGTTTCCAAAGATTATAAATAGTGGGAAAATTACATCAGAGAGATTCAATACTGAAATACATCCACATGAATCTCTGAAT
Source organism: Tetrax tetrax (assembly GCA_009806455.1). Classification (NCBI taxonomy): domain Eukaryota; kingdom Metazoa; phylum Chordata; class Aves; order Otidiformes; family Otididae; genus Tetrax; species Tetrax tetrax. Next base: position 394,582 of record WHYT01016587.1, on the reverse strand, counting down.
TTCAACTTTAACAAAATTCAGCTGAAATCAAACAAATGAATTGCAGTCATGCCCTTCTAAAAAAATGAGTTTGAGAGGCCCAGAGTGACTTCAAAAAGGAATCGCATATACAGGGCAGAGATAGCAGATTCATCATTCCAGGAGGCGAGATGAATTTTTAAGAATATAACCTTTTTCATTTGGTTTTCTGAACTAAAGGAAATAAAACCACCAGAGAGTTCAAATCCTAGAACAATCCAAATGCAGTGCTATCCCTTCAGCACAGATATTTTTCTTACTCACAGGAAACTGTAAGACACCCAAGGACAAATAAGCTATTAGTTTAGTCAGAGAAGAGATCTTTAAATCCACAGTGTTCATACTGTTGCTTGATAACTGAAACAGTAGCTATAGCAATATTCCACTTACTTACGTCTTGGCTCTCCATAAAGGCTTAGAGTTTCCAAAAGATTAATCCTTTGACTGTGAAAATGACGAATACTGTAATTATTCACAATTTCCCCCAAGGATAAGTTTTAGTATACAAATACAACCTCAGGAAGGAACCTTTTCCCGCACGTGAAGTGGTTTAGGCCAAAACATCTCAAAGGAAGCAGAAAGAATTCTCCTAGATGCATTTTGTGAGTGGCATTTCAAGCGTACCCCAAAACTATCCTGCCTTGGTGACCAATACTAGATGACAGATTAAGTGGTTGTTACCAACAGGTGACAGCAACTTGCAGAAATAGTTCATTCAAACATGATGCATCCTACCAGTCCCATTCTCTATCATGCTCTTCAGTGCTAGAAAAAGATGATGACTTGCTGCTCGCATGAGGTTACATGATGACTTATGCCCTTCTCATCCACTCCCTTTCTGGCAACACAACACAGGACTCTGGATTAAGTATATTTATTTCTCCTATAGAATTTCCTTAGTGAAAATGCTCTGGAAGATACACTTTGCTACACTTTCATGGAGAATGTTGGTCTTGCAAATGATTGAGAATTGGCTATTTTGAGAACTTAAACGTCAGCAAAGCTCGAATGAATTAAAAATGAACGTATTAGCCCACTAAGTGACTCAAATACTACAATAAATGAACTAACAAAATAAAAAGGAAAAGAAGCAGAGCTTTTTCACAGAGCGCTGCATTTTCTTATTGTCTCATTAGAGTCTTGCCGCAGAGACTGCAAATTTCCCAGTGAAATTTCCCATCACCAATAATCAGTAGGCAAGTATCGTTTAGCGGTTACCCAACAAACAATTGGCATTTGCATTTCAGCTGTCACTGGCAATGAGAAAGTGGCTTCTATGTTTTAGTAACTTAACAGTTTGAAAAGGCTACAATTTAGTTGTGTTCATATGAAAAATTGTTATTGTCATACAAAAAAACAACTACTCTCCCAAAGCTCCTAGAATCCAATAGTTACTAATTCATAGATAAAGCAAAAGATGTGACTAAAATACCAAAACAATTAAGCAGTGTGAAATTGTTTCAGATGCCCATGGATCAATAAAGAATGGCCTGTACCTTAAATAGGTTAAAATTGCCTGTTAATCAATAGGAATGGTTGCTTTTCCTAAATGTTTTTTAATAAGTACATCATCATTTTCCCTACTTTGACTGGTGGTTTGCAATGTCAATAAAGCTCCCGGGAGCCATACTCTGAATGTATGATGAATGCAATTCCATAGCGAAAGAGAAAGCAAACCTCACAGTTCCTGTTCCAAGAGGTACACCAACTCCTTCCTATCACCAAGGTTTTTCCCCCAGCAGCCTCCAAAGTAGCAACAGCACACCTTCGGACAGTAGCTCTGTGACCATGCAGAATCATCAGCTCCACAGAGTTTAAGGCTAAGTAGAAAAACGAAAAGATAATGTAGCTGAACCATCAAAGCATCCCATTTACTTAAGTTCTGTCGCAATAGAAGGCATTGTGACCTGATGGAGGTAAGAGGCCGCTTTCCATGCAGGTATGGAGACGTTCCAGTGCCTGAGAGGTACTATGTGGTGGGGATGGTCAGTGTGGAGACAGATATTGGCCACCCACGATTTCATCAATTTTATCTGGACTCACTCGTACACATCTCAGACAACACAACTCTCATAAGCTCACCATTTAGTTTAAGTAAATGACACCACATCACAATGTGACAAGCAAATTGATTGAGTAGAACATTCAAAACAAGCTTTCTGTTTCTCAGCTGTTCCACTTTTACTAAATGAATCACAATAAATGTGATTTTATTGTATATTAAGCACACCAAAAGTTTGCTGTACGTTTTTTCCTCTATTTTTAAATTCTAAGTGCAGGATCAGCAGCAAACTAGCTAATAAAATCATTAAAACAAAATGAAGGATTTTGATAAAAGAGAGCCAAGAATGAAAATGTTCATTTCTGTTGCCACTTTCGTTTGGCTCAGGTGCACTTTTCAAGCAAAACAAATTGTCCCAACCCACTCTGTTTTGTTCACGCTGTGGAGCAATTGCAGAGCATGTGAACTGGGTTCCTGTCAAGTGCCATTAAAGCCGCGGATGCGGTCCATGTTCACGCTAAGTGCAACTCCAGCTCTTAACTGATGCTCAGCCCACAGGACCAGACTAGGGTAAAACTGAAGTTAAATTCATGAACTATGTATAGTGTGGGCAAAGGGTTCTCAGCATCATAGCTTCATTCATCAGAACTCCTATTGCACAGCACTCCTCACTAATGCATACAAAACCTACACAATTTAATACTGTGTAGGTTAATTTGATATGTTTCTCTCCAGAAACTAACACCAATCTGGCAAAGACTTTGTGCGCTTCTCTGGCAATCAAATCTTTATAAATCTTTGTCGTAGCTTAGCCCCCATTGGGACCAGACTAGGCAGTCTCTCTCTCACTCCCCCCATTCTCCGAGAGAACAGGGGGAGATAATATAAGTAAAAAAAAAAAGGCTCAAGGTTTGAGATAAGGACAGGGAGAAATCCTTAAAGTTACCGTTAGAGGCAAAACAGACTCGACTTGGGGAAAAGTATTCATTTCTTACTAAAACCAGCAGGATAATGAGACAGCAAACAAGATAACCTCCCCCCATCCCTCCCTCTTCCCGAGCTTAACATTATCTCTACTACCTCCGCCCCCCCGCTTCCCGAGCGGCACAGTGAGGAATAGGGAATGGGAGTTACAGTCAGTTCATCACACATTGCTTTACAGTGCTCCATCCTCGTCTGGGGGAGAACTCCTCACATTCCTCCCCTGCTCCATCGTGGGGTCCCACCATACGCCACAGTCCTTCATGAAACTGCTCCGGCGTGGGTCATCTCTTCCACGGGGTGCAGTCCCTCCAGAACGGCTGCCCCAGCGGGGCCTCCATGGGTCTCAGCCTCCTTCAGGCATCCGCCTGCCCCGGCATGGGGTCCTCCACAGGCTGCAGGGGGATCTCTGCCCCTCCGTGGGCCTCCATGGGCTGCAGGGGCACAGCCTGCTCCACCATGGGCTGCACCACAGGCTGCAGGGAAATCTTGGCCAGGAGCCGCATTACTGCTCCCCCTCCTTCTTCACTGACCTTGGCATCTACAGCTGTTCCTCTCACAAGAAATTCTTCACAACCAGCTCAGGCAGATGCCTCTCAGGATCTCTTCACATCACCCATCTCATCTTCTCTCCACCTCTTGCAGCCAGGCCGGGTTGAGTCGGGCCCAGTCGGCCGCCTGACGAGAGGCCAGAGGGTGAGGCCTGCAAGGCCCTGGAGGCCTGCGCCTCCCCCTCTCTGCCGCTGCTCAGCATCTTCACATCTTCTCCTTTTTGGTTTGATTTTTTTTTCCTTTTCCCCTCTTTTTCCCCTTCTTAAATACGTTATCACAGAACATTCTGTCACCAATGGCTTGGTCCTGGCCAGCAGCGGGTCCGCCCTAGGCCCGGCCGAGTCCACTGAACAAAAGGGAGCGACTTCTAGCAGTTTCCTACAGAAGTTACTACTGTAATCCCCCCTCCACTAAATAAAACCAGAACAATCTTGCAAGTGGACAATTAGGAAATCTATTTTTACTACTCTGTAATCATTCTTGTTACAGTCTATAGGCCCTTCTCCATTTTCCTTGCCTCAGGTATCATTTCTAGGGGTGTCATACAGAAGGACATACTTCTTGGTTGTAGAGTTTGCACCTATATTTCTCTCCTAACATACACACTAAGTAATAGTTTTGCACGTTCATCACTCTAGCTGTACAAGGTGCTGTCAAGTATTGATCTGTTTAATTGGTTTTGTATCTTTGCTCTGGCAGAGCAATTTAACAGTCCCCTGGTGATGAGCATTCCTGTATTCCATATAACTTAAATACCTTGCAAGTACCTGAACATTTTAAAA
>WHYT01016587.1:377623-390227 GCA_009806455.1 Tetrax tetrax | reverse complement strand
GGGCAAGACCTCCCCTCCTCACTGCACCGTCCTGTTCCCACTGGGATGCTCAGCTTCCCAGGAACGTGTTTGTGCCTAAATGTTTTGCAAGGAAGACTAAATGTACCTTTCTCCCTTACTCTTTGATTTTTTTTTTTCCTCTTTTTTTTTTTTTAATATTTCTGTCCTCCAGTATGTCCATATTATGCAATGACAAAAGGTCATGTACAGAACTGGATGAGATTTGTTTTGAACACGAAGTAATTACTGGCTTGTAGATACAGCATCCTGTCCTAACATTTTTTAGTTGTGCTTTTGCAGATTAGCATACACCTTAAAGAGACATCTGATGAAGCAGCACAGGATGAGACAACTTTTGAGAATAGCAAGGTAGAAAGGAATGAGAGAAAATATTAGAAGAACTGATGCCAAGAAGATCAGAGGCAAAGATATTCTGCAACTGTTATTCATCTTTCCAGATCAAAGACAGCTTTACCTTTTACTTTTTGTGACAGAACTACAAAATTTGACCCTGAAGAGAGTTACAGTACATTAAGTTTAGAAAACAAATGAGAAGATGTAATGTTGAATGTTGCCAGAGTTTTCAAATACATTTTTTTCACTCTGCAGAAAAGTTGCTGCTGTTGCTGCTAAATTGTCTTTAAACACCTCCACTGCATTGCTAGTAAATTTTTTGGGATGATAATCTGAGGTACAAGTTATAAGGAAAACTATCAGAAGACATTCAGATCTTGTGCAACCATTGTCAGCAGATATGAGAGATCTAGAACTGTAACAATAAGGGAACTCCTATAGAAGATACGTGAGCTCATCTCAGAATTATTGGGAGTTATTGCTAGGAAGTGATGCTGATTTCACTGAGGCCAGTTTCCAAATGCTGCAGAATATACGATATTTCAACTCAGATGTGAAGAGGAAATGGGATTAACTTGTTGGGCTATCACACGAGAGACAGAACAAGACTGGCTAGATTACACAGACAATAGTTACAGCTTTCATGTTGTAAGTTATATTTTGAATAATTAAGTATTGATTATTTAAGGTTTCTGAGGAAAAACCGTTAACTTGGTTTTCCTGTGAGAAAATATACCAACATTTTAGATTTTAATTCCCATGGTGCCACATAACAACAGGAGCAGCAGGACAGAAAAAGTAACGGTGTCATCCCACCCCTCCATTTCAAATCCTGCGTTTGCTCTCCAATTCCTAACATAAAAGCTGTAACATTTCATCCAAGATAGTGAACTACTGTCTTGATAAAGAGCTCTATTTTAACATAAATATTTAATCTGTAGAAGTCATTTAATACAGCACTATGAGTAGCAAAAATTTCACTGAGTTTTGCCTTCATATCTAGTAGTCAAAGGCTCAGAGCAAAACTTCTGTTGAGTTTAACAAGTCCAAGAAATCACACCTCCAATCCATTTTGAATTAAATCACATATGTGAAATAAAGAAGAATTAAGTCCAAAACTTACTTCTCAAAACCACTTTCTGTGGTTTTGTTTGTCTGTTTCTTTGAGGTACTGTTTCGAGGTTTTTTGGTGGTTGGATTGTGGCGGGGAGGGGGTGTTTTGGTTTGTGGGGGGTTTTTTTGTGGTTTTTTTTTTGTTTGTTTGTTTTTTAATAATTCAATTCATTCTACACACTAAGAGTAAGAGTCAGAGTGCTCACTGGACCAAAGTGGTGAATTGTACTCTTTCAAGAGGCTTGTCATGAGTCATGTGTAACCAGCTACTCTGTGATGCAAAGGTATAAGCAGCACTCACCAGTCCAGGTAGGAGTGCGTACTGGTTCTCAGTGGTCTCCTTCTATGCTCCTAATTAAAATCAGTTTGGGAAATGAGCTCAGGCACTGGCCAGCTGGCCAGCCGTTTGCTCGAGTGTTTGCTTGCTCCCCAGCCCCTTGGTGCCCCGTGCCAAGCAGTAGCTTCCCAAGCTGCACAGGCACAACCCAGAGATGAGCTTGTGCCAGGGAGCATTCCCAGCAGTTCGTGGGGACAGCAGTTACAGTGAGACCAGAGGAGATGCAAAGCAGCAGCACCACAGAAGCCACATATATATTTCAGAAATAATCATGTCCTAGAGATATCTTGGCCCCTTGCTTTTCTATAACAAATGATTGTATTGTACACTGTTCTATTCTGGCATATTCCGTCTTAAAAGGTTTGGGGGTTTGGGTTTGTTGGGTTTTTTTTTCCCCTATATTTCATCAGAGCTGCTAGTTTCTCTGAGTTTAAAGAAGGCTTTACTAGATTTTAAGTGTTTACTACTCTTACAGCAGTCAACAAATATCTCTGTTCTGTTTTCATTTTATCTACTGCTTGTAATGCTTTCGTTCCTTGTACAACTGCTTGTCTTGTAAACTCTACATTCCCTTTTAAAGATACTGCAATTCAATGAATATGGATGTTTCACAAAGCTAATTACTGTAACAAGTTAATTATTTCAAGGCACATAAAATTTGTAATTCACAGAGAAGTAAGAAAGAACTAGAAAACTAATATATGAAATATATATGTAAATGCTACCCCATTACTGAGAGGCAAAAATGTGGATATGTCAGCACATAGCATGCCAAAAAAAGGATTATGACATTGGGATGCATTTAAAAACAGAGAAAGTCATTGTTAATTCAGTTATTTCTTCTCATTTGAACAATCTTTACATTAAAATAATAATATTGACTACATTCTGAGTCATATCAGGTAGAAAAGAAATAAAATCAAGAACAGAAACAAGTTTGAAGGAGAAAACCTAAACTGCCTTCACAAAAATCCAACAAAGAATCAGCAAATAGTCTGAAAAATAAGTGATCACACTACAGTCATGGTACAAGGCAGACTGGAGAGACATCATCTATCAGCAGGGCCTGCTCATACAATTTTAATGAAGAACCTGTTGTGCTAATTGTCTAAGGTAAAATAAACTGCATTCAAAGACTGAGAAATTTTACAGGAAAATCCTCATCAATTTCTTGCCCTTCCTGCCTGATTCCACAGACAGTCTAAGGCTGTGGAGAATCTGAACCATACTGTTTATTAATTACATTCAGGCAGCTTCTACTGAAGGATTTCAAAGCATCTTGGCAGACATTTAATTAAGTCTCACAGTTAGTCTCTCCTCAAAAAGATACCAGTACCTTTTTACAGAAGATTTTTCCAATAATAAAAGGTTTCAGTGCTCTAGTAATATCACACAGCAAAATAATCATGAAACTGGAAAACTGTTCTTGAAAGGCAGAGGAGCAGGGGTACAGGAGAGAGCCACCCCAGTACGCCTGGCTTCGCAGCAGGGGGAGGATAGGCGCCTGAATGCACCTCTCAGACCCTCCCACCTACTATCAGTGACCATCTCTTCCCTGCAGAAAGACATATCTTACAGAAATGGTGTTTATTTTCACAAAACGAGTAGGAATTCCCTGTTCGATTCCCTGGTTGGCATGGCTCACGTGATCCATGGTGGATCCTGACACAGAGGTGTGTGTCAGGTAAGGGGACTCAAGCCGAGTGGAGCAGTTCGGCCAGCTCAATGATCGTAACAATTCTGTGTGACCTTAAAGTCAATGAATCACTACGAAGCAAGTGACTTCTGTGCAGATGCTTCCCCATCGTAAAAATGTTAAGCTAATTTAGTCATTTTGTCAGACTTTCCTGCTTTTTCAGAAGTATACCTTAAAAAAAATCCCAGCATTTAAAGATGCACGTCAGGACAAACTTCACATTAGGGAAAAGATAGAAATTCCTGATGTCTGTACAATTTCTTCATTTGTTTCCACAATTGTTCTTTTTCTAAAAGGTATATAATTAAATAGAGATACTCCCCGAGTCATATTATTACTTTTCTTAGCTTTCAGACTCATCAAGAAGAGTATGAACTTCTTAATCCTCATTGCAAATAATTATCTGCATAATCTGTGAAATGGGAAGCTTGGTAAATAAGAATTGATCTAATTTTTATTTTTCTGATCTCTTGGTTCAGCACCTTGTAGTTTGTTTGTTTTTTAAAAGGCAAGCGTTGCCAGTTTTTCCTAACAGCAGCAGTTACAGACTTGCCAGCAGTACAGGCAAAGTACCTTCTTTTCTGCACATCACAGTGCACAAGAGTGGTACCAAAAGTCACTTTTGCTGCCCCTAGAGAGGGGAAGCAACTGCTGCTCCTCGAAGCAGCCGTGCCCCCCTCCCTGGGCAGTGGATTATCCTGCACCGTCCTGGAGAACAGCAAGCGCAGTCCCGCTATGCCCACGCTGCTACTCAGGCAGGAATCGGAGCTCATCTTTGTGCTTTGCTCAAAGGGCAAAATCAAAAAAAAGGTCAGTGCTTTGCTCTCATCCAGCTGGGCCCTCGCTCCTCCTGCACAGGCAAAGGTGGGAGCTTTCTGGTTGCTGTTTTACTCCCCACTCAGTAGTGTGCTGCACACTTACTTGAGCTGAGCTGGATTTCCTGCTATAGACCCAGTATCCGTTTCCATTTAAATCAGTAGGAGCTGCTATTGATATGAACACAAGATGGATCACACCATTAGACAACATATCTGGAAGAAAAAGAAAAAAATGCTATTTATCTCATTTTCAGCAAGTGTTTTGAAGGTACAGAGTTGCATTTGGTAATCTCCACAGGCCCATGGGAAGTGCAAACTGCAGTCCTCCTCAGATAAATAGCTCTCCTGGGTGCTCAGAGAGGTACGAGGTGGCATCGCAGGTGCAAGAAGCAGGAAATTAAAAGAATAGGATAAAGAAGAAAACCTGAAAAGAGGTAAAATACATCTAAACATGGAGCATACTACATTTTGTTATGCCACAATGGCTCTGCATAAAAATGCAAAAATAATACAAGGATTACCTAAGAAAAGCTAGTTTAAAGTTCGTGCTATTTTAGGATCTCCAAATCTACTATTCTGAAAGAGTCAAAGTGCTGATAATTAAAGAGTCACTTTATTCAGGGCTTTGATAAAAAGCTATATACAGATTTCAATTTCATATTATCTTGTCCACATGGTAATATCAGACTTCTATGCTGCAGGGATGTCATGAGCACACATTACTAATTTACTCATTTTTATTCTCTCTGCTTTAATTTTGGTTAATATGATAATCCAGAAGTCAATTTTCTTTGAAATAAAATATAGATGTTAAAAATCTAAGATGATTGCAAAGGAATATCCTAAACTAAGCTATGTGAAATAATTTAAATGCTTTCTTTCCATTTCCCATTTCTGAGCTAATCTAGAAATTATCTTGAGAAGAAAAAAAAAATAATTGTAGTTCATAGAATCATAGAATGGTTTGGTTTGACCTGAAAGATCATCTTTTTCCAGCCCCCTTGGAACAAATGATACAGGAATTCCCTTTTGGGACTCCTCCAAGGCAAGAAGTTTTGGTCAAATAATCAAGGAGGAAAAAGAAAAAAAAAAAGGAAAAAAAAAGAAAAAGATAACAAAGGAGATCGTTCTGCTCAGAAGAATTAAAATGAAATAAATGCAGTTAAGACTAAGTCTTTAACAAAGGCTATAATTCCATTCATCTTAAATAAGTGGGGTGAAAAAAAGAAATATTAAAAAAACCCAAAAAACATTTCTGTAAAAGGCAACAGCAGTGTTCTGCAACAAGAGCAAGAACTATCATATCAGTCTTTGCAACAGTGCCAGGACTTTCTGCTTTGCTCTTCATACTGCATCCTTAGGCGATGTTTTCTGCAACTGACACAGGAAGACTTCAGTATTTCTCCTTGAGTGACAAAAATGAGAATTTAGTTTCTTACTCTCTTCCTCAGCCTTTCCAAACAACAAAATAGCACGTTAGTCAACACGGTCAATTCAGGAGCATCTTTGAGCTTCCATTACATCTGAAGATTGTAAAAGAACTAACACAGCCTGCCTACAGAATCCATGGGCACCAAGCACGTGTCAGATGCTATGCAGAGGTAATAACTCTCTGGTAGTACTACTTCATTAGGACAGAGCATACTATTCCCCTCCTTTTAGGCAGAGCCAAACCTTCTATCTACCTTGAGAAGTTATCAGCAAGTTCACAAAGCCAGACAAACTAAATTCACGGTAGGAAAAGAGGGAATTACTAAGCACTGGAAGAGAAAATGTCATTTTTACCCAAATGCATTTATCAGCTCAGGCAATAGCATAGCTGATCTTTACACAAGTACACAGCAAGAGTTGTTAAGAACCACTTCCAAAAATAATAGTTCCTGCCCTCATGAGGAGCCCAAGTTGTGATCCCTACCTATTTTCCTGGGAACTCGGGAGAAGACAGGTCTCGAGTTCCCATCCCACATGTCTGCATGTTGGCTCACATACGGGTGAGCGCATCGGCGTGTAGCAGCGCCTGTGCTGCACCCCCAGCCGGGCAAGTTGAGCAGCCTGCCTCCATGGAGCAGAATCTCTCCTGGACCCGGGGAGGGGAGTGCCCGTTCTAGACTCCAGACTAGCTGAAGACATCGCTGGAGTCTATCAGGGAGCATTGCGTGAATGTCACAGCTGTTCCTATGAATACTTGTAGGTTTAATATTTAGATTTATACAGTACTTTTAATGCTTTGGATATCTGGTTAATTTTAAAGCTTTTTCTCCCAGGACACTTCAGATCTAAACTTCTAACAACCAACAGAGATCTCATGCCACATCCCAGTGGAAGCCCACTCAACCCCATGACTGGGCTGATCTAGAGATACGCTTTGATTGCGATGTGGGACCACATCTCGAGACTTACAGCAGATATAATCTTCCCTTTTCCCAATGCTGGGCTGTTGACTGACAACGCAGGACTCCTCATCTTCCCTAACACCATCCTACAGACTCAAAGATTTGCTTTCCTGAATTTCTCTTGTTAATTTGTATTCTCATTGACCCCCATACTAAAAGTCCAATAAAGACTCCTGTAGTCATTATTAGAAATCATTATTTGCATCCAAGCCTCTTAAGGCTCTCTGTATTTTGCTTTGCGCTATGAGACTGTTACTGGAGAGAAGAGTTGGATATATTAAAAAATAAAAATAAATAATCAGAAATATTTTTCCCTTTTCGCAGTAACTAATGCTAACCTGTCTCAGAAGATCTGGATACGGTAATCCGCTTTCAAAATACAGGAAAGGAAAGATACTTGAAAGAGATTAAAATCTTTTTGATATCGGAGACAAAAATGGCTCATATGCATTTTTATTTCCAGCTGAGATTGAAAATTGATGCACAGTTCCTTATGAACCCAGGTGTTCCCACAAACTGTTAAAAGTCAGCTCTCCATGAGCACCAGAATCCATTACTCCGAGCGTGCAGAGCAGAGGAAGCAGTCTAACCAATCTGTCAAAATAATATTCAAGTTTAATTTTTTCATGGTTTATAATAATCGTAGTTACTTCAAGCAGCGTGGTAAATCTGCAGATGTGTAAATCTCCAATTCCAAAGAGTAAAACCGTATGGGTTGCAAATGCTAAGCTTCAGCAAAAAATGTTTGCACAGAAACACCAATCTTCCTTTCTTAATATAAGCAGTGATTCCTATAGTTAAGAATATTGAACATCCTCAATCACAAAACACCATTTTGATCGGTTTACAACTCCAAGAGTTGTAAAGCTCCAAGCTTTCTGGGTTAAAGTTTTTCTGGAATTTTACTTCACAGGAAGTTCCAACAAAAACTGTTTAGTTGTTTTACCAAAATGCAATTTGGACAAGATACGTTGTTCTCTGCATTTAAAGATGTTCTGATAGCTGTATTTTAAGAGTGTCTAGAACTTCTTTCTTTTGGAGCACCTGAAAAGGCTCTGGAGATAAAGTTCTCAGTTCTTTGAGCATGTTTTATCACAGCATTTCAAGGGTCAAAGATTCTGCCTAGTCTTTCCACAGGACTGCTGCAGTCAGTACATAGAACAGGAGAGCAGGGACTCATCGCTCCTCTGCTCCACAGTCTGCCCCTCCACTGGAAGGAAGAAAAAGAGGAAAATCCTGACCGGAATTGGGAGTGCTAGGGAGCTGGCTAAAGGGCGGTTGCGATGTAAAAAGAGAGAGAGAGACTTCAGTGACTGCTAACGGCATGTTGGCAGAGTACAGCAAAGAAAGAGGTACTGAGATAGCATGTAATTAAATCTATACTGTAATACATAGGAAACCAAATTACGTACAGGCAAACCGAATGCCAGCATGTGTGAGTTTATTAATATCTGAGTTGGAAACCGTAGGGGCATCATGGGTACATGTGGGAGCAAAAGCAACAGAAGAAGAGCAGAATAGAAAGGAAGGATATAGTTATTATTTATTAATCCTTACATTGGCTTGAAACTTGCTAAGCACTGTAAAAACTCTGTACATGACAAGTCCTGTATAAGCATTTTTTAAGAAATCTGACAACGCATCACAAGGAAAGATGTAAGAGGCAAAGCACTTAGTTCAAAGCCCCCCTTCTATGTCAGTGGCAAAGGAGTACTTCGATTTGCTTCACGGGCAATAAATAACACCAAAAGCTAGAAGATACAGTAGGACTGACGAGACTGTGCAATCCTCACCGGGCAGCACAAACAGCTAATGAAACACGTTGGCTCATTGCCTCCCGAGCTCCTCTACTTTACAGTGTTCCTCTACACTGAGTATTCCTGGTTGAAAAAGGAAAAGGATGAAATTATAAATCATAGCTAGAAATATAATGAGTTTGGCACATCCTACATATGAATTCTTGCAAAGCTTTTACTGAACTACTTAAGTACCTAAAGAAATGAGCAAGCAGCATTTGCAAATTAATATTTCTCTTGCTGCAGAACACAAAATGCTGTTTTCCAAAGGCAATGAGTCAGGAAGGGGCATGATGCATGAAAAATTTAGTCTCCTACCACCTCAAATGAAAAGGTCTCTCCAAGTGCAGGTCACCATTACCCACGACAGCAACTAGAAAGACAAACCAAAGGTAATATTTGATCATCCTGATCCTATCTCCACAGAAGAAAAGGGGATTTTTACTACCACATATGAAGGGTGCAGAACTGCAGTCTCCCTTTCCTGTTCTTCATTCACATTCCTTCACCTCAGGTGTTCTTGAAATAACATCTAAGGAGAGTCTCCTATGATCCTGAAAGGTAAATATACCTCTCTGTGCACTACTGCAGCTTAAGCACCATCGCATTTTCTCAGAATTAACAGAAATGCAGGTCTGCATACCTTGTCAAAAACGTGTTTTACTAATATTCAGTGATGTTATGTTACCAAACACAGAGCAACCCAACAGATACATCTGTTAGAGGTATAATTACACTCGATAACTTGTATTGGTGTCCCTCTCTGTTAAACAAAACAATGGATTTTCATTCACAGGGGCACCTTGGAAGATTAACGGTAATAATGAAGCATGACATATTTCCTTCCTAGCGTGGTTAATCTGAAACAGAGGAAACAATCATTTCACCCAGGAGGGATAATCCTTTGAGGAAAATTTTCGGTGAAATAACGTATTGCCATATCTCATCCCACATATGTCAACAACAACTATCAGTGTTGTGCTGAATGCAATAAAGGCCAACAAGCAGAAAAAAAGGAAATGGAATCAGCACAGCAGAAAACCAGATACACAGTGGTATCAGCAGGAGGGAGGGAGAAGACAGGATAACAGTGGCAAGAAAAACAGTATGAACAGCAAAGGAGGACAGAGACTAGAAATTAAGTAATAGGGAGAGAAGATGGAAGGAATTGTTCAAATAAAGGTGATAGGGCAGAAAAAAAGAAGAATGTCTGGGGACAATTTTTGAAGCTGGCCCTGTGAAAAGTTTGTCATAATGAAGCTGCCAGGGAGGCAGGTATATTTACCAGGTGAGGTACTGCAGCGCAGCCGCCCCGCATTGCTGCGGCTGGGCAGAGCGGCTGCAAAGCCTGCGGAACCAATGGCATCCAGGCAGGCACTGCGCTCCCAGAACTGGCTCCTCTCACCCTTTGTACAGATGGCACTTTGGCAGCGCTGCCGCAGCACTGCTGCCCTCCAGTCCTCCTCCACTGACGTGACAGCGTCCTGATGGCACAGCCGTTCTACATGGGCTGCCTTCGAGACCAGACCAACACAGTTACCGTCAGAACTGGGTGGCCATAAGCATTTCTTTGACAAACTATACCTTGAGAGGGCTCTACCAACTAATAAACACAGAGACAAGCACGTATGGATGTGTGCATATAAAAGAAAAACAACACTTAAATACGTATTTCTTTCTTCAGTAAAGCCTTTTCAATCCAACACTAGTGTCCATCGGAAAAAATCCCTTGACATCAGGGATTCCACTTGGTGGAATCAGCCCCTCAGAGTCTTACTAATAAACCCATGCTCCATCTTCAAAGAACACTCACAAGCCTTTCATTTTTGGCAGATAAGCCATTTGATCAATATTTTCAACATTAATCAAGGCCAAGAGCAATTTAATTTCCACCCTTTCCCTAAATTGAGTTGGAATCCAAGCAAGTGCATCACTCAGTTGCTCTGCTCATGGTAAGTAGATTCAGCTGCAGGAGACAGAAGCTTTCAGTGGTAACTAATTCTGTTCAACTGATAATACTTCATATTTATCTTACATAAACATCAGAACAGCAGGAAATGCTATATTTTCTCTAGCAAAAAGCTCAATTAAATAACTATATTACTAGATTTTGTTTTTAAAACATAAGTGCCTTTTTATTACTTCAACTGATGACTGCTGTTGTCCTGATAATTTTTTATTCTGCAAGATGTTCTATGCTCACAATATTCTCCGCATGAAACACTAATTAGAACCAGAAAACTGCTCTAACTTTCATTGTTTTTTGCTGTGAACAAAACATACAACGCTCCTGACAGATACTACAGAGCTTGAAGGCAAAGCAAAGCCCAAGATGTGAGAAAGCACTACCGTACTTCACCGGAAGAAAATGGGGCTTGACTACTGCAAGCTCTGTAGCAACCCCATAGACTTGGTTTGCCTTTGAGAAGGCCATTTGGGGTTTGTAAACACTTTAAAACATGTCACACAGTCCATTTTTTAGTCTTTGTTTCTTCCTCTGATATTACAACATGTAATGAATATCTTCACGAAAGAAAAAGTTCCCTTTCATAAACAGCTCCACGGCTAACAGGAGCTTACCGAATGCTGTCTGCTGCGCAAACACAAATTTGAGGCAATTTTATAGGGCCTGTTATTTTACCCAGCTATAACGGCTTCTTTGTTCAAAGACACTATAATTATCTGCTTTTATCATTAATACTTTGAATTAGTGGTTAATACAGATGTGGCAAATCACTGAAATACCTGACAGTTTATGGCTTTTAGCACTAAAGGAATGTCTTTTTTATTTCATATACCTTGCGCATATCCTATTTCCTTCAGATGTCTTCTGTTCTCTTACACACAAATGCAGATTCATAATTAAACGTATCTGATCATAATTCATTCACACACAACCAATTACCAAATCTCAGTTTAGTGCTAGAGCCTATTAATTAAAGTTTGGAAAGTGGTGGAACAAAAGGAAAATCTCTGACTGAGGAAGCATCAGAGTAATGTCTTCGGTCCTTTATGTCCACTCTGCAGCATCATCCAGCAAATAAAGAAAAAAAATGCACATCTGCTTAATTTTGCTAGTCATCAGAAGGATGGGGTGAACTGCCAATACTCTCAACTAAACTCCAAAGAATAGAATCAGAGATTTTTCAGGCCAAGAGCAGGAAAACGCTCTACTTTCCCTCTAAACTCAAGTACCCATGTTTCACTCGCATCACACTGCAGAAGCACACATACCAAAGATCTCTCACCAAAACCCTTGCTGACCAAGAGCACTGCAGACCACAGGCCCCTGTCCTGGGAGATGCTGAGCTGCAAACGTCAGGATTAGAATAAAGAATATACAGTCAGCATTCGACTTCCCTTCTTCATCAGGGAGCACAGCCAGCTTGTGACACCAGCAGTTACACCTGGGGCACGTCGCTACGTTGTATAAGCCTCACCCTATGTAGAAACACGTCTCCCCCACACAGTATAGTTTATTTTGAAGGTCCCTTCCAACTCTAACCATTCTATGATTCTATGATTTATCTCGCCCTCCCGCTCCCATGCTCACAAAAACACAGGGACAGCTTGAAATGAAATGTAACCCCTTGTGTTGGGAGAAGACTGTCACTTTTGGAAGCAATGAGTAGCAACTGCTAAAACAAAACAAACTCCGTTTCAATTCCTGCCTGAAGTAACGGAGCAAAAAAAGGAATGAGGCAGAAATGACCTTATCCATAACGATGGCCATAAGGCTAGTTAGGATTCCTTCTGAGTAAAAAATAGAGAAGAACAACTGGCAAATGTCAGCCTCATTATCAGGAACTCTTTTTAGCAGTGAAACAAAAATTAGCCCTTAGATCTTTTTTCAACAGACTAGACCATTCTCTGTGTTAGAAGCCTTTCAACTACTTCTGAATAACTGTCCAGTTATGGGAACACTTTTTCCCTTTAGTACTAAAAGTACATGTTTCAGCCTTACTGGTTGTATGCACAACATATTTATCTTTCCACAAACACTTGATGTTTAAATAGTTTGGGCATAATGTTGTGAAATACAGTGAGAGGGAAAAAAAAAAAAAAAAAAAAAAAAAAAAAAAAAGAGGGGGATTTTG
>WHYT01016587.1:365203-377603 GCA_009806455.1 Tetrax tetrax | reverse complement strand
TTTTTTTTTTACATTTATGTACCTGTCTGGTAAGAGCCACCTCTGATTGTGATCTCAGGCCAGGACTAGTTGTCTGAATCCTTCCCCACAATCATTTGTCCAGCTTCCTGAAGTGAAACAAAACAGCATGGGTCTTAATCGTGTTTACCCACTTAGGGATTTGCATTACTGAGCAGGAGTACAAAGATATTTGACCCTTACAGCTCATGTTTCTTGTTTCCCTAGGGTCTGTAAATATAAATATGAAGCTGAGCCTTTCAAGTTTCTATGCATTCAAGATCTCACATCTGACATTCAAGTACATTTAGGCTTACCCAGCTATAAAGGCTCTGCTGCTGGGCACACCAGCCTCCACTGGGCAGTCTGGGTTGAGAAACTCAACTCCACGTGGATGGGGAAAATGAGACTGGCACTAATGTACATATTTCTGACAGCTGACCAGGGAGTTACAGAGAGGAGAAGGCATTCTGCCTCAAGCCTCATTCATAAGAGATCCCGTGGAGTCAATTCCAGGCAGCCAAGGCCATCTCACATTGCCCGTGACTCCCCAGGGAGCAGCATGAACAATAAGCACCACATGAGAATGTTACCATGTGAAGGACACAAGGATTCCATTCAGCCATGAGTTTAAGATCAGAACACGAAGCCTAAACAGAACATCCCACAAGATACAATAAAATGTCAAATCTCATATTTGAGAAAATGGGAATGATGATACTTACTTGCTCCAGAGGGATGTTAAGAAGCTCGGTTTATTCTTAGTAAAGTTCTGTGTGGTTCTCTGATGTGCCCCATCAATGCCAAGTACTATTACCCCTAAAGAAAGCAATCCCCCAATGTCTCTTGCCAAAGTATGATTTATAGAACATGCCACAGAGCAAACCAAGGGGACAACTCTGATAGATGCAGAAAACAACAGCCTGTAAAACGAAGGGTGCTGCTGACATGCAGCTAACAGCCTGTAGAAATAGCCTCTAGAGAAGCAAAAAAAAAAAACCCAGGATTGTATCACTTAACAGCTGTCCTGACTTTATGAGGATGCTAATAAATCTTCCAACATTTCTCCTAGAATGTACAATGATCATCTATCCTACTACACCTTGAGTGCTTGCTGGAAATGGGTGCTTTATACAACAGGATACTTTTTGCCTGGACTTGCAGATAGCATAACCAATGTATCTCCCTTCTCATGACAGCATCAAGGAAAGTCACAGCTGAAAACCCATAGAGTTTCTTGAAGTTCCTCTTACAGCTTTAGTTCAAGGCAGATAAATCACTCAGGTTATCTCCCTGAACTTTCTTTTAAAATATTATTACCAGCATATAAGACAACATTTCCCATTTTTTTCCCTATGAATCCAGGAAATTCAAATGCGAAGTCAGTTGAGGAATACAGCTATCATCCTAAAACACACAGTTCCTTAAATGCAATGCTCAAATTAGTATTTCAAGTTACTTATAGCTGATATCCCACCAGAAAACAGATTCACGCTACAAATATACTTTATGACATAAGATTCACAATGATTATACAGCATTTGTAACAACAGCTACTAGCCTTAACTCATGATGAGACAGTCAGTAATAGCCCAACCTCATTCCTAGACAGAGACACTATGGGTTTGTGACCCAGTAAACTAACAGTTGTGAAATAATGTTTTCCTTTAAAAAAACCCAAAAAACCAAAAAACCCCCACCACAAAATCAAAACTGAGCAAAATCCTCCAAAAAAAAAAAAAAACCGAACATGTTGCTTATAACATGTTTACACCCAGTTTACCAATTTGTATAGTAATGATGCTTAAAGTATGCTTCTCCTGAATGGCTTTGAGATGCTACATGCAAAACAAGAATTAGAGGACTTGAAAATAGAGAGTAGATAATTGCTGCCAAAAAAAAAAAAGATACTATCAGCATACTGCACATGCCCAGTGAAATCCATATGGCCACGGCTATTTTCAGTTATCTCCAGAAGTTCCACTTTGTGCTTTCTTCCAAGTTTGTACAATCACGTTTTCAATTACGTTTCCTGCAACTGTTTGTGTTTCGTGGCACAAAACTGGGCCACATTAAACTCAGATAAAGTCAATCAGCAGTTTGGCAGCTGAGAGCATGGCTGCAGTCTAAATGAGGTACAGTACACAAATATCCCAGAAAGGTCATAAAGGAGTAAATCCAAAAAAACCCTAAGCTGGTGGAGAAGCACAAGAATATTATATTCCCCAGGAAATCTGACTCTCACTGTATGACCAACTATGACAAACTCTGTTAAGAAAAGGAGTTGAGATTAGCTCTTCCCAGGGTGTCTGTTCTGATGGAGCCGGACGGAAACTCCTACTGATGCCTGATGAGAAAGGGAAATTGGGAATGTACGTTCTCTTGTAAACACAGGCAAAAGGGAAGATGCACTGTCATGGAAGAAGATACAGCTCTCTGAAGCCCACTAACATCATCAAATAAGAGAACAAGTTGTCCCAAGAGCAAGACTTACTAGCCAGCAGGACCTGAACTTTCTCAGATGAGAAAGGACTGAGAAGGGGTGTTTGTTTTTCTCATGATCTTTTTTTCCCTGAGTTCACAGTAGCCACAGCTAATGAGAGGTTCAATTTGGCATTTCCTACCTGGCAACTTTTTGAAGTCAAAAGCACACTAGATAATAGGTGAGGAGACTCGTACAGCTAAAGAGGATGTGAAATTGGAATTTTTGAAAGATGAAGTCTTATGCTTAATTTACATGACTTTGAAAACACTTTTGATATAACATCTGATGGGCATTGGTGATAGCGCAGAAACCTGGAGACAGGAGAAACTAATTTCTCTCTCCCTTGTTGTGTCTCTCCTGAAGAAGCTTCTAGCCCTGCATGGCTTCTTCACTTTAAAATCCCTCTATGGCTGCAAAGAAAACTCTGAAAACTTGACATTTTGACACATTTGGCCCTTGACTCCTGGTTTTATATACGTGTATACATATCTACAAACATGCACGCTGCCAGCTAGAACATTACAGGTTGCCTACATAAGGAATTCTATAGGTGCATGAAGTTTAACACACTAAATAGCTCAGTGCACCAAGAATGTAAAGCTTTTGAGGGCAATATGTAGCCAACAGCCACGTGCCAAACAAACTGCTCTGCAATAAGTGACTAATGACTTTGCTCATATCCCCTATTTCTCTGCCAGCATCCTGGCAGAGATGGCAGCTGCAGTAAACTGGTAAACTGGCAGCTGCACTCAAGTGAATGAGGCTGAGATAACTGATATCTGCTGAGAATCTGCCTCTTCTCAGCTAAGTATTTCTCTGAGCAGCCCCTCACAACTAAAATCTGCTCTTGGAGAAGTGAGGCAGCACTGCTCCACATGTAAATATAGCCATTTAAATTTGTCCTCCTGCCCCCTCAAAGTACAGGGATACGTGCCGCTGAGCTTTTTTCAAGCCAAAGAAATAATGCTTATTTATAGCATTCTGTAGACCTTCTGTAAAAATGGCAGCACTAGTTTGAGAGACAACAGCCTGTGTTATGACAGGGGGAAAAATAAAATAATTAAAAAAAAAAAAAGATAATCAAACAATGCATTCTTCACTATTGAAACTGAAGGACTATTGCCTGAGGTGCCAATACAAACAAGGTCTTGATCAAGACACAGATTGAGAGGCAGGGCTGAACAGAGGAAATTAGATTGTGACAATTTCTGTATCTACATTCACACAGCAGCTTCATGGCAAAGCTGACTATAAGACACAGACGCTCTGATGAAAAGTCCAGCACGCCGCCCCCCTGCCAGCAGGAACTCCTCTGGAACCAGATTCTCCTCCGGTCAGCTCCTGAAGCAGCCAGTACCAAAATTTCAGTGCTCATAGACATGAGGTTCACGCACTGGATGAAACAGAGAAGTTTCTATATTTTGGCCACTGAACATGATGTATTTTAAGAACATGTTAAACAAGAAATATTTTGAGGGAGTTGAATAGATGGAATGGACAACTAGTTTTAACAGCACTAATGCAATTCAGAATGTGCAAGAGCAGCTAAAAATGCTTCAGGATTAGTGACAATAAAAACCAGTGATTAAGACAAAAGTCTTGATCCCACTACATCACGCACAGGTACCATATTCCTCAAGTTATCTTCTTTAACTGAGGTAACTTCTAAAGAGAAATCACCACTGCTATTACTTTTATAGCATGTGGAGTATATTACAAGTAACATGAAATGATATTACAGATATTGCATTAGTTACAAATATAGTTCTCTGTAGAACTGGAGAGCCCAGACCATCTGCTCAAAGTGCCAAGGACAACCACTTGACTTCAGCAAACGTAAATAAAGCTGTGCCATAAAGACAGACCCACTGCATTTTAGTAGATTTGCTGTTAAAAAGTGAAACCTGTTTGGTTTCCAAGGACCTAGCCGATGCAGCTTTACGAAGGAAATGAGTGAGATAATAGTATTTACTAATGAGTCCTCACCACTGGTTTGATTGTTTGTTCTCCTTGATATTTATTAACATGATTACCTCTGAAGGGAGAGAAAATAAATATTTATTTTTTTAATCTAAGCATTTGACATGGGCTTGTGCCAAGCTGAACAGTTGCCAGTTGTAAAACAGCACAATATTTACAGCAGGCTCTAACAGCAGCCACCGCTTATGGAGAGTGCCCCCAGCAAGCTGTTGAAGTTTCTCCTTGAACAGGTCTTTGCTAAACTGTAATGCATAAAATCACACCCTCAATGCACAGCAATCTGGGTTTGGGGTTTTTTTTCTCTTTTATTTTAGATTTTGTTTTATTTAAATGCAGCATTTCAAGTCCCTCTATTGAACTTTTACAAAGATCTAAGAGAAACAAAACATCAATCTGAAAGACTAAGAAAATACACTCTATCTGTTTCTATGGTTATTTTAAATCAGTTTTATGCAGGCTTTGACAGGGGTCTATTAAATCAAAAGCCAAAGATTGAAGTAGCAGTTCCAGTAGAATTGAATGAAAGCTAAAATAACTGCGGTCAAAGAAAGGGTCAAAGCCCATGTATTGCTTTAAGAGCAACTTACTTCTATTTGTAACCATGATTTTTAAGCTGCTAAATATTCTGAGTAAAGAAAGATGCAAATGAAATGCAGTGGATTGAAGCCCAATCCAACAGAAGTTTTCCCTGGTCTCAGTGCCCCACACCAGGCCCAGTATCACAATCACATCACCTCTCCAAACATTTTTCTCTAGAAGCCATGTGCCTTACATACCACCACAAGTGATTTCAGCGAGAGGCTGATGTTCATCTCTGAGGAGGCTCCATCCCCCTCCATTTCAGATTCCACGCTTTGGTACATTAAGAGACCATGAGTAAAAACACAAGAATGGCCACACCACATCAGACACGCTCCACTTAGCCAAGAAGGCTGTTTGCTATAAGAGATGGTTCAGGAAGGAATATAAAACCATGAAAATGTATTCTCATGGGTCCCAGCCTTAAAAAATAACTTTTTTTTTTTTTGAGATAAAATTCAGATGCACACAATGGTGTTGAAAATGCTATTGATCCACCATGACTTTGTGAAAGATACTTTCTCTGTTTTTCTAAGACTGTTTTCTGATAACTCAGTGGAATATCCTCAAGGCTTTTCTTGAGAAACACTGGTATTTTTTCTGTATGTATATTTGTACTTAACTCTTTCTTCTTCATGCTATTAACTGATCTTAAAGACCTCATATCCTCTCACACTGTGAGAATTTAAACAAGCCCGTGCAAGACTCTCAGTGATGCTCTGAGCTATGAGTGTGTCCTCATTTCTCCACTTTGTGCGAGTCCTATATCACACTCATTTAATTATACCTAAAGCTGTATTAAACAATACTATAATATAGCAAAGCCCACAGCATTGCAAGAGCATGGGTTTTCAAAGCAAAAAAGGTTAAAATACATCAAAGAAATGCCACCACTTGCAAAGAGGCAACTCTGTCAGAGTGCCATTAGAACTGACAGTCGTACGATAGTCACTGTCAGCATCTAAAAGTACCTGATGATCTCCTGGTGAACCCCACGGCAAACCCTTGTCAAGGGTGATCAGGAAAGTGAACCAGGAGCAGTCTCTATTGTGTTTACAGAAGTATTGTTTGCTGTGTGTGTAACACCTACTTTATTTTTCCAATTCTATAAAATGTGTGATAAGAAGGAAAATTGACTTCATGTTGCATTTGTCACCATGAATTAACGACTTCCTTCAATGTAAATGCTTCACAGCAAATCACTTAACTGGTTAAAGGGATGCGTTGATTATCTTACCTTTTCTTCCAAGCTTCAGCCACTTTCCTCTCACCTAGAGACCAAGTAACTTGGTTATCTGACCAATATTGTTAATTCCTGATTTATATCCAAACTACAATGGCTCTGCAGTGACCTGATTCTAGTAGCCAAAATTATACCTGAAAGTAATGTCAACTACTCAAGACAGAAAGAGTCCAGATCAGAGTTATTCTGTTTTTTATTATACTTTTCAGTTTTCTGCCTTCCTTTTTTTTTTTTTTTCTCCTTTCCTCTTCCATCTTTTAGTCTGAGGAGGGCTTCTAGTTATCATCCATTTTATCATACTGGAATGAGGAAAACGTGAGGAGGAAGAAGTGGAAGTAAAGGAGAAACTCCCAAACTATTTGGTACTGGAAGAAATCTGTGAGAGACAGTAGCAAGGGTTTCATTAAAAGCTATTTAGTAGCAAAACTACTTACAAGAAAAGGCCATATTGCTATTCTAAAAACCAACAACAAACAATAAAAAACAACTCCAGAAAACACCCTAAAAATATTGTTAGATTAAAATATCTTTACATTGCCAATTGAGGGATCAAATTCTTTGGTGACGTTGCCCCATATTTCTTTAGAAATGTGTTCACAAAATCTCTGTAAAAGACACCTTTGCAAGGCCTAAGCAAGTCACTTGAGTAATAGAAAACTTCAAAAAGAACACTACCACAGTGGAAAGAACTATCTGACCAGGATTCCCCAGCTAACGACATAGAGGAGCTTCAGCCACATGTTCAGCTGAGTTTTATAAAACCTCCTGTGGAGTCACTCACTACCTTTAATCTGAGAGTTAAATTACAGGA
The DNA here is from genome assembly GCA_009806455.1 of Tetrax tetrax. Lineage (NCBI taxonomy): Eukaryota > Metazoa > Chordata > Aves > Otidiformes > Otididae > Tetrax > Tetrax tetrax. The sequence continues at coordinate 370,508 of WHYT01016587.1, read as the reverse complement.
AGCCTGCCCAGTCTGTTCGGGGCAGCCCTGAAGTCAGGCCAAGGCCAGACCCACATGACACCTTCAGCATTGCGAGAGCACGTCCTTGGCGGCAAGGGAGGGTCTGCAGCCCTGGGCACGCAGCACAGCAGCCGCCAGGTCGGCTGCCACAAGACCGCTGATGGGAACGAGCAGCAGTCAGCGGACTACAGGTTTACAGCCACTTCCAAAGGCTGTTTTTTCTCTGCAGGACACGTACAGCCTCCTCCCAGCCTCCTCCGTTTGTGCCAGCGTGTGTGAGAAAGCAGAGTATCTTAGAGGAACCATCAGGCAGATCTTTAGTGATCTGTCTTTCAGGTCAGAACAGCAAAGATGTTTTCAAAACAGCTTCTTAGCAACAGCTTATCTCTTTCATGATCCTATAGAACAAAGCAAGTGCATAAAGCAAAACACAAAAGCAGGAATTTAAAATACCATCTCAAGCTAAAAGGTGTTACTCAGAGATTATACTGGAGCAGAGATAGTAAAGGAGAATAAGTGTGCAACAAAAAAGAAACACAGTTAAGCAATTTCTTCTGAGTTTTTAAATTATCATCAAAATGGTGGAGTTATAGAACACAAATAAGTTACAGTTAATGAGAGAGAGGACAGTATTGCACAGGTAGGATTAGTTGAACTTTATCTGGGAGAAGAAAAGATTTTTCTTTTTTCTTACATAGAATATTTATTTCTTAATTTTCCAGGCATTCTTCTATTCCAAGCCAAGGACTCAGCTGCTTAATCCAGCTGTAGTGTTTTCATTATATCCCACCATCAGTACTTATGATGTTCTGAAGTGCCTTCCCCTTCCTTTAAAAAAAAAAAAAAAAGTGTGAAAAGACTCTGCGTGTGTAAAAAAAAAAAAAAATCTTCCAAAATTTTCTATTTAAAAGAATAACTAAAAGACAATAGCAGCTCTTCATGGGTATCACCATGCTTGCCAGCTCCCCTTGTTTCCTCTAGGATGGCCCAGAGGAGATCAACAGCAGCCAGAGAAGTATTTTCAGATGGAAGGGTCTGCAAAACCACAAGTGGTTAGCATCTCAGACCTCTCAATTTTTTCCAGTATACATCTACACATAAATGTGGTCTCATACTCACTGCCACTTGCTGTGGGGCACAACAGCACACGGTGGAGACACATGGTCCTTTCCAGACCTCGTAGTTGTTACAAGTGAAGAGTCTAAATAATTGTATGGGGATACTTTAGCACATCCTGTTCAACTATATGCATACTGTAAGACAAGACCTATTGCTTCTAAAGCAACTTTACCATTTGTATTGTTATACCTTGCTAGGATTTTTTCTTTCACTGAAAAAGTATTTGTATTATGTACTTTGAACATATCTGCACTTTAAAGAGTTATTTGGGAAGGTACATAGCAATTACTGCTAACGCGTGCTATTAAAGCTGGTACAGAGTTTCAGGCTGGCATGGGGTCAGAGCCTGTGCAGCAGCCTGCTCTAATGTAAGGCAGGCCTGTAGCGTTCCCCATACAAATCCAGCAGAACTAGGACACTGCACGCTGGAGACAGGATTTTTCTAGTTCTCCTCCTCCCAGGACGGAAGAGTGATGTACAAACCTCTCAGCTGGGCTTGAGGCATTCACACAGACATTTACTCCTTTCACTCTGGCTGTGCTGTTGTGTCTAATTGGTCAAATGGGAGATTAGAGACCAGAGGGACAGGAGTAAAGAGACCAGCCTGGAAGACAGCAGAAGTAAAATTGCTCTTTCAAGCTCTCCACAGTCTCCTTTACTTCTGCCTGAAATAAGTTAAATATCTTGATAAGAACCTCCAAGGGAATATCTGAAAGTTAAGACATGAGTTAGTGTCCTATCTTTGCTCCATGTGTCCATGAATATTTGTACCCAGCCCCAAGAGAAGTTTTTTGCCAATATTTCTATATAAGCTATTTATCAGACGCTGTCACTTTCCATCTGCATGTTTCCCAGGAACAGATTTTTCCTTATGTTTGTTTTAAATTCAAACAAACTAGGAAATTGTTCTAAGATTTCTGTCTCAGAAGTTTACTTGGACAAATAAAGAGCACAAGATTTGATGATTATGAGCTGAGATGACGACTTTCTGGAAATATTCTATAAAATTTCAGTAAGCATCCCATCATTTGCTAGAATATTTGTAGAATATAAACACAGAAAAGCAAAACACAGAAGGAAAGTGAATTCATCAGGAGACTGAGCTGCAAATTCAGAATTCCTTCCACGAGCTCTGGCACAAACATGGCATCCTGAGGCCAGCAGGGCCTCCTGATATACCCCTTTAACATCACTACCTTCCTCCTGCGCGAGGAAGTGGTTCCTGTAGATAGCAGCCATGTTGCGTGTGCTAGTTCTGCACCACCTGACCATCCTCCTTACACAGAAAATGGACAGTTTAAAAGACAGCAAAGAAAAAGAATAAGTGTTCAATGTTCAAGACAGCAAAGGGCTGAATGAGATATTAAAAAAAAATTCTTTTTTTGTATGTTCATCAAGTGTAACTAATACTTAAGCCACGTATTAATGAACCGGGCATGTCTAAACAAAGTATTTGAAAGGATCTAAATAATTTTATCATATTCACAATATGGATGGTGTAAAGAAGTCCAGATTAGCTTAACAGCAAGTGATCAGGGAACAAACAGTAGGTAAAGATTTATATTAAAAAAAAAAAAAATAGGGCCTTACACATAGCAAATAATTTCTCACCTTATTCCTATACACTGTTGGTTCTACAAGAATGCAGCTTAGTTGACGTGGCGCTGTTACGACCTGGTCGTTCAGGATGGTGCTGCACAGCGATGCGGAGCCTGACACACACAGAGGAACATTAAGCTGTTTCAATAACAGACAGGGAAGCAATGTGAAATGAACCTGGGCCACTGCACGGGCTGACGGCTTCTGCTCACCTTCATCAGTAAGTTCTAGTCTCTGCCACACAAGAGATACTGACAAAGTGAAGGGTTTCTAGCACAGATGAAAAAATTCCACTCAAGGAAGACGAAAGGAGGAAAGGAAGGAAGATGAAGAGAATACGAAGCACTCCAGAGAAGTAAGGAACAGTATACAAAGCACTATGTACAGGCACACATGGAGCAGAAGGGAGGAAGATGTCCTCTATCCAGCTTTTCTTATTAAGAAAAACAGTCCAACAAAAATGAACGCTGAGGAGCACAAAGTTGGCAGGGACCTCAGTGCTGAAGGGTAGCAGTGAGACCAAGAGATCACTGTTTTCCAGCAGAGCTAAGGCCATGGATCACGAGGCAGATCATGAACAACATTCCCTTTAATCTTCCGTAAAAGGTGAACTGATAGTATTGCAAAACATTAATTCTTTGCTGTGAATCAGACTATCCATAATTATTCTCAACACTGGGAATTTCTGAGAGCTTCTAAAGGAAATATTTGTCTGCTGCATGGTCCAGTAACTGTGTTACTCACACATAGTAACTACCGTACTTACACATAAAGTCCAGAAATAGCTAACAGAGTAAAAACTAATACTTCCTCAAAATTTCCACTTTAATGATATTGTAGCACTATTTTAAAGTGATACACATCAAGTCTCAGCTTTTTGAAAATGACCTTCTAGAAACCTTTCTATTTATTATATAATCTTACAAATTGTTTTATATGGCAGCTCTATAAACCTACATTAATAACAAAAACCTATATCTTAAGACAGACAAAAAGCTTTTTACCTTCCACAATTCATTCTCTGCACTTCATTTAGTTTTCAATCATAAACTTGATGGCATTCCTTCTTAAATAGTACACATATTGAAACTTTGTGGCCATTTTCTTCCAGTTGTACAACAGTAACATTTTTATTCCCCTATGAGTTTAACAATATATCCCTGTGTGTCCTCCCACTGCTTTAGATCCTGGCTCCTGATGCTATAAGAGAGGTAGATTGGGGCAGGTTTCTCCAACTGCATGTTCGATCTGACAGGAGGAATCGCTACACACTTGTCATCCTTTTTCAGACACTTATTGCTTTTATCCCATGGCGCAGACGGCTTTTGTGAGATTATGCTTCTCCTACAGCTTTGATCTCCTTTTATGAAAGGCAGAAAACTATGCTCTACAGGAATGTGAAAAAATCCTGGAAAAGAGCTTTTAAAATATTGTGTCTTCCTTCCCTACTTTTATTTCTATATCTCCTATTCTTTCTGTACTTTGCCATAGGGTTCCTCATAAAATATCTGGACAAAAAGTAAACATTTTCAAATGAACTCCTCACACTGAAAAGTCCTTTATCCTCAGATAACCCCAGGGCACTAATAGAATCTTTTAATATATTCCTGCTTGTCTTCCCTTCCATCCATTAAATCTCTAGATCAAGGGTTTTGGACTCAGCTTGCGCGATTTTATCATGCTGTTTTCTTAATTTAAATGCTTGTCTCACTCCACAGAGTCTAATACTTCATCTGTTCATTGCAAGTCTCCTTAATTCACTGAGTTGATTAAACATTTAAAAAATATATATATTAAATACTCATAAGAATCAGTCATGTCCCCCCCTCTGCCCTGATTCTAGCCCTGGAGAAATATAAACAGTCGGTATGGTTGATTAGTGCAATCAAAGACATCTTCCTGTCTCCCTTTCCCCAGATCTGAATAATTTTCTGTATTTTCACTGGGTCACATCAAAATATTTGCTCACTTGTACACTGCTCTCAGTCATTGCAGTTGTGTTTTCCTCACCCACTGGACACACGCGTGAGTCACCGCTCTGAAGTCCGTCAGCCACACTGCTGTATATTGAATACTGGCCACAGAAACACATGTTTTTCACCCTTTTGAAAAACTGTGGTGTAGATCAGGAGAACTAGTAGAATGGCAGCGTAATAAACCAACTCTTCTTAAGCGATAGGCTTCTTTCCTGAACACCAGATATTCAAAATGGATGGAGATTCACAGAGAGAAACACAAATATTGACCGAGTCTGAGAAATGTCTTAGCATGCACCACTGATAGAAAATGTACACGGTAAAGCACAGGACTAAACTGGGACAACTTCGTGGGCACCCAGTGTCTCCCGCCACCAGGCCTGGTGGCGGTGGCAGTGGTGGCCTCCAAGAGAGGGGGGAGCTGGGAGCACAGCCATTTCCTAAACTGCTGCAGATGGGAGTTACCCCTGAAAGCTGATATTTGCCATCACTTAAAATCTGTTGTCCTAAGAGGCATCCCGAGTCGCCCAAATACCATGTGCATATGCTGGCTTTGCTTCAGGTAGACTTCCAATCGATTAAAAAAAAAAAAAAAAAAAAAATTGCCTAAA
>WHYT01016587.1:229358-364091 GCA_009806455.1 Tetrax tetrax | reverse complement strand
TAATTAAAAAAAAAAAAAAAAAAAACATTGCCTCATATTTACATAACATGAGGAAGAGAGGAGAGAACCAAGGAAACGTAGACAGCACCAAAGGTTATTCAGACTCAGCAAGCCTCACAATTTGTCATCTAATTTCAGCACTGATATATTTAAGAAAATTTCAGCAAAATCAGTGGAGCTAAATTTACCTCCGTCACATTGATGAAAGGTGCAGTCTGAGGAGCTTTTCTGAAAATGGATCTGGATGGACTGGCCTGTTCCCTGACACAACTGAGTGCACCATCAGATCATAAGCATGAAATACAACCCCAGCAGAAGTCAAAGGGAGTTTTGTCTTCAGTGAAAGACTATTTCCTCCTCAAGCCTTCAGCAGTGCTTTGTAAATATGAACATCCGACCAATGGCTCAGTTGCTATAGCTCTGGTCATCAAATATATCATGAAAGAGTAGGCAGTTTTATGTGATTATCCTTTTTATTTTAGAGGTCTACAGTTTCTGGTTTTGTTTTGGAACAAAATACAAATTAAATCACAAGCCATGTAACCTCCCTCCAGGGAAGCAACCTCATTTCCTAGGCAGAGGAAAAAGCAGTCAGAGAAGAGCAGTATTCCCAGAGATTTCCAAGGCCTTGCAGGAGACACTGCTCCTACTTGCAATATTCTTTTCATCCCAGGACTGACTCCTGCAGTCCAGCCAGCTAAATTTCAATCCAACTTCAGCAATTGAAAATATGGTTCTATCTTCCTCCCACAGAGTATACACACAGCAAAGAAAACGGACTGCAAAAGTGTCAGACTTAAGACAGAAAACTTTAGATTATTATATCAGAGTTTCCATCTCAGTGCTTTTTCTAACAAAAAGATTTATTTCCAGCAGATACACAGTTTAAAAATATATTCTTGCACTTCTTAATATTATTTCTTATCCTGTGTTAAAAAAAAAAAAATCTCATTATGTCAGTTTAGGAAGCTGGATATGAATGAAGTTTCTTTGCACAGATATTTCTTTTATTGGGGCTTTGAATCCCCAGTTCAAGAGGTCAAGTTGCCCTGTACAGCTAGTAACAGTCTCTATCCACTTTCCAGGATTTGTAGCAACATGCTACCTCACCCTGCCGCTAAGGTTTTTCAGAGATACACACCAGTCAGGACCACTGCATAAACAGAACTTTACATTAATGGTAAAATTATTCAGTCTCCAGTGAGGTTCAAACCACTGCTGCTGACCACTGATGCCATGTTTAACAAGTACTGTATTAAAGCAGTGAGTGGCTTCTGATTATTTCCAAACTTTGAGGTATTTTCATACTGTAACTACATCTGCACCACAAACACATAATTAATATTTCTTTCCTGCTGCTGCCTTCTCTCCTTGCTCCTCATCCCCCTCCCGCTGCTGTAATTCCTTCCCAGCTGCCATCCCACCCAGCTCCCTCCGGTTTGGGGGCACCACCTGACAGACGCAAGCTTTAAACGCTGAGTTTGTCTTTATTTCCATCAAGAGCAATCACAGCTGCAAGTTTCAGTACCCACCGAGGCTTTTAACTGTAACTTTTTATTAGAAGTGCTAAATTGGGAATAATAAAGATTCCCAATTTAATAGTTTAATAAAAAGAGGAAGTAAAAAGCCAGCACGGCTGTGGAGGAGCAGCACTGAGGCTGGAGGTGCCAGATATTTGGGTTTTAAATGGCTAGGCTTTCTTCTGTATTTTATGATTACAAAGAAAGGCTCTCCAGCAAGATGCACTGGGGATAGACAGATTTCTGCTGGTGAGCTGAAGAATATCACTGTGTATTTAACTGTACCCATACGAACCCTGAGGCTACTCCTCAGAGATGCACTGTGGCTACGTATGGGTACCTTCTGCCCAGCAACTGGGAGCAAAAGAGTCCTAGCTAGGGTTTTCTAACGCATTCTGCAGACCCAAGGCCAGGCTCTTCGAAAAAGCAAAGGATTCATCTATAAAAAGGGCTTTCAGGGCTTAAAAAATCCCTGGCTTTTCATATTACATATGTTTAAAATCTGACCCTTATTTCTCATAAGAACTCTGGTTTTGTTTTTCAGGAATAAGGTAGGCTTCCAAGTTTGTTTTCAAACAGCACAGGGTGACCATGACAATTCAATGGAGTTGCAACTGGAGGCCTACGCCCAAGTAGCCAAAAATAATCCATGTTTCTACCAGTGTCACATAAAAAGGCCAGGCTTCCAGATCCAACTATTGCCAGATCTCCCCGATTTGCTGCCTGGTAGCGCGTTATGCTTCCATTATTCTGCACTGCCATAAATATTACAGGGGTTTAGTCTTGTTTTCAGATGTCAGAACTCAATCTAATACTCCATCTCACTGGAAACTGGATTACAACCAGTAATCACAACAAAAAAACTAAAATCAGATGCAAAAAAAAAAAAACAACCTGTAAGAGGAAGTTGTTTTTTTTTTTTTTTTTAATAAAGGCCAGGAGTCATCTTTGTGGTCCATAAAAGCCCTAATATTGCATCCTTAAACAATAATGAAGTCGTATTTTTAGAGAAGATCTGGTTTGGTCAGAAGTAATGTATGTGCACAGCTACACATGCTAACTATAGAAAAATTAGCAGAGGTCTAAAAAAAGAATATTATCTAAGTGACAAAATATTTTTTTTATTTAAAATGACCTGACAACTCATCAACATTTATCTAAATGAGGACAATTCATTTCTCATTCTCAGGAAGAAAGGCAAGCTTTGGCTAGATTGTGGCAGTTGTCCTCTGCAATATTAGACAGTGCTCTTGGTACATCATCTCCGCTTCAAAAAAAAAGATGTTTTGAATGTTACTTTTGTTTTAATTGTTTCCATATGCTAAAGCAAGGCTTTCTAGACTTTAGACAGTTGCTTTTCCCCATACTGTAAACTATAACTAGAGTTTTTTTGCCTTCTCAAGGTCCAGATGAAGCAGTCCCAAAGCGTTATACAAGGAATTTTACAGGTTTATTTAATGACTCCATTTAAAAGTGCTTATTACTGTGGGAATACATGAAAGTTAACAGGCAGAAATTATTCAGAGCTATCTAGCATGCAGTATGAAGAACTATCACCATATCAAAACAACAATCACTGCTGGACACCACCAGACACTTATAAGAAACTGTCAGGGGAGAAGGAAACTTTGAGGAAGACTAAACCCAGTGAGCACGCGCTGCATCTGTCCCTAGGGGACATGGAGATCTGAGAGGCGGAGTGAATGAAAAGACGCAGACCCTTGGCTCGGGCAGCCTTGCTGCCAGTCTCAGCAAATTCCCCTTCAGGGAATGAACAACTCAGATGGGGCTGCTGCTTCCAGTCACACTTCCCATTTTAATTGTCAGAATCCTCCAAAGATGTATATACGTGTATTCCTGTCACTTGATTCTTCCACACAAGAACATTCCCATCCAACCCTACTCTGTAAGCATTTGTTTCACCCATTTTAGTATTTGTCACTTGAGAAGTTTCTATTCCCTCCTCTACTAGCAACTGCTGGCCAGGAACATACATTAGTTCCTAACCTTTTTTAATTCCCTCTTAAACGACATCTCATTGGGCAACGAAGGCAGACTGTATTTCAAAACATGCTGAACACATTAGCAATATCTATTAAAACTGAACAGTATCAACTGCTGCAATGAAGGAGGGAGCTCAGATAGTGTATCATTGGAAATTTGGGGCTTATACTAATTAAGAGAAGCAAATACAAACAATAACACTTCTTTCATTTGTTCCATTCAGCTCCTTTCAAATCCAGGTAAATGAACATTACCCTGTTGCTTCTGATTTTTTTAAAAGCCTAATTTCTGAGAACACTACAGTTATCATTAAAATGAATTTACACAAACTCCCTTTACAAAGACTATCACAGATATTCAAGGAATTTTCAAAAACTTCCAGCATCTCTCTTTTGATAAGTTTTGCTGTTCTTTGCTTTGTTCTGGGAAATCTTTGTGTATCTGCTTTGGATTAGAGGATGGAGTTTTTTGATACCACAAAGGGTATCAGTTCCATTTCAGTAGCAGATGAATAAAAATGGTTAGGGATTATACATAGAAATGGATTTTCAACATAAAAAAATCACTTTGTTGAAACAGATATTTTCCTACTAAATTTTCATTAAAATTTTATCAGAAAAGGCTTCTGAGGTTCAGGATTAAATTCAAACCCACAGCATAAAAAGCTGTGTTGTGGTCCCTGAATGACCAACTCAAATTTATACAAAATGAAAGATATCTTAAGGAAAAGGAAGTCCACAGTTTCTGAGTGAAGATACCATGATGCTCAGAGGTTTTAGCTCTTGCTCTCAGTCAGACAACATCAGCCTCCCAGACTGCAAGTGCTCCATGCTTAAAACCAGAATGCCAGCATGGTCTTAATTGTTTTGGAGCTTTTTTCCCTCCCTTCAGATAATACAAAACATTTTCAAATTAATTTCAAACACAAGTGAAGATTTAAAAAAAAAATCTAAACCTTTTTCTGAATTTTTTGGTGATTTCTAGAGCTGATCAGTTGAAGTTTTTCCATCACTCTTCTGCCCGTAGACACATACACACCATACACCTAGGTTCCTTTCCTCAGCTATCCTTATTTCTCAGTGATGATTTTTCAGCTCTCAGTTTCTCGCACAGGCTGGCCTGACTCCCAAAGAGGTGGTGTTTCCTACCATATCACATTTTGAAAAGTTTTCTCCACAACCTGCTGTATATGACAACTGCTGGATTTCTGTCTAAAATTCTGCAACCCTGGCAAGACCATTTAATTGATTTGTGGTCATGGATGAGATGTCAGGTAGGTCTGCCTAGAGTATGAAAAAAATCCATGGTGCTGCAAAAATGCAAAAGATGGAAAAAGCCAGGGACTGGTAATTCTACATCAATAAATTTCAAGGTCATCTAGAAGCAACAGTGTATAATTAAAGGGCATAACAGTACCACTGGCAACCTGATCTCAATTAAGCACTCCATCTTAAATTTTTTAAATGAAAAAGAGAATGAAGGCAACTATTTTTTAAAATCATACTTTGAAGGAATTTTCAAGGTCTAGTCACAGCCTATCCAAACCCCACGGTTTTCCACCTCTGATCTCTTCTGTTATTTACAGCTCAGGCATTTTATTTATACCTAACTACAACTCTTCCTACTCCTTCCCCCCAAAAGAGTTTCCAGTATTTAAAATATGTGTTAAAGGGCTGGTGATAGGATGTTAAATCTATTTTTGTCCTTGTAAATACTGCTTTGCTCAGGGGAGTTGAAGCATTTTGGAATCCAACTTTATTTGGCATTCCTATTTTGGAACAAGAATAGTCAAATGCCAGGCATAACATCTAAGCAGAGCAGGAGTTCCGTCCCAATACACACTACTACCGTCATGCTGAGGAGAGTTCTCTGCACATCGCCCTTCAAAAATAGTCAACTAACGTTACTCTTGTCTCAGGAATATTAGCAACTCAGCAACTGAAAAGAGGCACAATATGCTTCTGGAAAAAGATAAACCTCTCATAATACCTCAGAGAGATTTACACAGCAAGGAATTTTCAAATTGATAACTCAGTAATAAAGGCAGACATCTTTAATTGAAATTTTATATCATTCCCTTGTACCAAGAGCAAGTAAACTGCTCCTTATCCCTCTTTCCTTTCTGTGCCTATTGACACCAACCAAAGAGCAGGTAAACTTTGAGCTAGCTCCCCAAGTTTCTTGTCTTTAGCAGTTACCTAGATGAGGAAAGATCTTCACTTTATCCAGGCTTCTACCCATTATCACATTATCACTCATGGAACTCAAGACTCTACTGGCTCACTCTCCCCCTCCAAGTTTTCCAATCTGTTTTTTCCATCTGCTCCCACATATTTTTTTTTTTTTTTAATGTTCCCATTTGTACTAAATATTGCCAGACACAAGGCGGTATTTTAAATGAAACAGCACATACAAATTTCATGCTCATATATTTCTAGCAGTCTGCTTCTGTTTTTAGGTAAATAACAAAGCACAACAAAATTTAGGAAAATTCAAATGCTATTAGTTAATTAAATAGAAATATGGAATGGGATAACAGAAAAAGCTACGAGTGCTTGGGGAATGGTATTGAAATATGCAATGATCTGGAGAAATGAATAAAAGATCTGAACTAAACAGGTGCCACTCAGTGAGGATAAATGCAAAGCATTACAGTTCAGAATAATCAACTAAAGAAAACTCAAACCATCACAACAAAACACCACACCCCCCCCCAAAACCACCAAACAACAAGGTGGGGGGGGGAACAGTGCAACAAGCACCAATTTTCCAGATAAAGATACCAGAGTTATTATAGATCACAAACTGAAATCAGCATTATCATATTGCTGCTCAAAAGCGAACATCATAGTAGGAAACAAAGCGTCACGGGTAACATACGTGAAGTAATTCCTCTATCCAGCCTGATAGTGTCTCAGATGGAATACATCACCTGAGCACTGCATTTGAAGAAAGATTCAAATCAACCACAGAATGTCCAAAGGAGAGCAATAAGAACTACAGAGACCCAGCAAGATGTCACATAGCCATAGGTCTATTGCAACGTCTAAGAAAGACTGAAAGAATTCAGATTGTATATTCTCTATAAGAGCACTTTTCTATGATTCTGATTCTAAATCTCTATGTACAAGAAACAAAGGGGAAGAGAAAGAGTTAATAAATTGTTTTTTCCTCTGAGGGCAGAAAAAGAAATAATGGGTTTAGCACTCAGCAAGAGAGATTCAGGCTAGACACTAAGAAAAGTTGTGCAGTGAGGACAGTGGAAAACTGTGATACGTTACTTCAGCAGTGAAGGAATTCAAAGAACATATTACAGGAATGTTTATCAGGAAAACCTTGGTAGAAGTTATCTTGCTATTTGGAAAGGTATAGACTAGATGGTGTCTCATGTTTCTTCAAGCCAAACCTTCCCATAATTTACTATGATGTTTTCAAAAGCTGTGTATTTTGTCTCCAAATTGCAACTTTTACTCCCATCCATGTTAGTCAGATTCATTGGTGCTTTCTTCACTTAAATCTTCTCTCAAAGCCTCCTGCCACGGTCACCCATCTTTATAGGTCAATAGAAAGCTGTCTGGACACTATAAATATTTGCCCTTCTCCTAGATTGAGTCCAGCACCCTCACAGGAATTCCAGCCTCTGCAGCATAAGGAGTAAGAAATTGTGACTGGAAAACCAATCAGACAAAAACCTGCCACAGACTGGATGCCGTACTTATTGCCTTGGAGCGTTACCACAGTCGTAATTCACAGCTATGTTCACTGGAGCTGAGTAAAGCTTCTTGGCTGCTTTCAGGATTTCACTACAAAACTGCAACCACACAAAATTAATCCAATGTTTCAGCAGACCATACTGGAAATGGGAATACAAATATCCAGTTTGAGAGGAGCTGGGGTTTAAAACTGACCCTGATGTTCATTTTATAAATGAAGCCTCTCCGTAATATTTGTCAAGCTACAGGCAAAACATCTAAGAACTTGGCCAATTTCCCTACTTAAAAGACTATTTACTAATAAATTAAAATGTTTAAAATTGTAATTTTAAATTTCCTTTTTCTTGTCTCTCTTGCCCCTGTTTCTTCCACATTAGTTGTTTTCCTCCAAATTCCTGGGCAGCTTCCAACGGAGTGGAATGGATCTCAGTCCTTAGATTTTAATTTGTATTTTCTGCAATCAAAACAGACACTCCCTAATTAGCCATGCATCCAAAATACCAACTTGGGTATTCGTTTATTGCCTGAATTGGAGGAACTTCACCTCTCTGTTCATCTTCCTAATGCATCCAGTGGAAGAGCGCTCTGAGTACAATACCTTTGGAGATCTCCAGATTTCACTACAATCAAATAACTCATAACAGTCCAAATCCACCAATCATCCACTCCTGCAGAAGGAAGTCTGAATCATAAATCCTCTCCACTGGTGCTCAGAAAGTTTGTTTGTTTTTACTCTATTTCATATATCACATGCTGTCTGCTGAATTGAAGGACATTTTCCAAGTGGATGTTTTTATGTAGGCCAAGGAGCTCTTAGACAACACAATAAACTCATTAACAGGACAGTATAATTCAAACAGAAGAGAAGAGGAGAGCATGAGGCTTTATTGTGTTCTTTAAATGAATATAAGGAAGCATATTTAGAACAAATAAAGGTATAAATAATATCCCAACTTGCAAGCCTGGAATCTAGAGAATCAGCTGGCTAACCGTACATGGGTTTTGAAATGAACGGAGGGAAAGCAATGAATCACCTGCTATAAAATGCATTTGATCCACATGTATAACTTTTGTAACCAACAGTTGGAGATATGCAGATACATCAAATGAGACCGCGCACTGGTATCGTGGAGCTGTGACATAACAGGATACAGATTCACGAAGTACTTAATTACAGAGTTCTATGAATTAGACTGGATACATTAGATTTGTGTAAGGCTGTAGGATATGCGCTTTACAGGCTGCAACATCAGACGCAGGAGATTAGTTGTGCTTCCATCTTCGTGGCCAACTCTAAAATTTGCAAAAGTCTACCCACACATTTCTGTCCATGGAGTTATCTCGCAACAGCTCCGAGTGACCTCCTTAATTTCACCCCAGTTCAGTTTTAAGCATAAAGAAACTCTTTTGGGCAATCTGTAAAATAAGGATATGGCATCCCCACATCAAACTATCTGGCAAGAATTCACTCAGTAATTCTGTAAAGCATCTTGGAAGTCCTGGAAAAACCCTGCTGTAGGAAGGCAGTAAGTTACTTCCCTAGCAGATACAAGCTATACACATATGGTACTTCATCTCTGCATACTTTTCAGGGTAGGCGCTAGGATTGGTGTTTTGGAAACAAAAATAAAACCTGTAAGTTTTTTACGTGGGATATTTGATGGATTTTTAAAACAAATTTCAGTAAAATTTATTTAAATTTAATTTCATTATTTACATAGAAGTCCAAAGTTTTACTAGTCCTCAGAATCATAACAGTATTTCAAAATAGTCACATCTGTATATTTTCCAATAATGGATTGTTCGTGTCACTACTTTTGGCTTTTTTATTTTTGTAAAATTTCTAGTTAATTTTATTTTAAAAAATCACAATAATTACAGAATTCCCAGATTCCAGTATGAAAAAATATTCAGAGTAAGCAGAGGGAAACTCAAATCATCTTGAAAAGGATTTACAACCAAGAGAACTAGCATATGTTCTTGGAAATTGGATTAACTGATTCTCTCTTAAATAAAGACATCAAATCTACTCTTGGCATTTCTACTGCAAACATCTAATTCTACTCTCACATAAAATAACTAAACAGGTTATAAAGCGTTCGGCACAGATTCTAAGGATACAGCACACATCAAGTACTTCAGTTATTTTATACATTAATAATAAATTAAAACAGTTTAAATAACAGCTTTACACCAGACCCTAGCTCTGTATTAGCCATCATTAAAGATCAAAATATCACACATTAACTATTCACTTAGAGAAAAAGAAACCAATCAAGAACTGAGACAACACAGATCCTGATAATAAATGATGCATATTCCTCATTCTGCCATCATTATATTTCTCATTCTGTCGTCATTTCACTTTGAAATTGAATGATAGAAATACACTGCTTTATCCCTGTTATTATAGTTAGAGTTAATTAGTGCAATTTAATTGTATCAGAATTCTAACTCTGAACTACAGCAGGAAATAACCCTTGGCTTATCAGAAGGAAAAAAAAAAAAAGTGTGGGATCTCCCTCATTCTTTAACTAAAGCCTACCTTGTGCCCCACACCAAAGAGGAATTGGTGTCCATGGAAGGCAGGCTGGCCGTTTTGCAGCTTCATGTGCCTGATGAAAATGCTCCAATTGTCTTTCAACCTACACATGCACATAACCTTGTTTGCTCTGTAGGAAGGGTGCCCAGAGTAGGCCTTGGCAATCAAAAAAGGAAAAGGTTCAGAAAATACCTTGAAAACCTGTGATAGTCATTCTTTCTCCACTCTCCAGAATAGTTTTTTTTTTTTAAGCCCACACTTAATCAAAGCCACTTCAAGTTACTCTTCTCACACCAAAGACGAGAACTACTATATGACTTCTGGCTAGTTGACGTAGTTCAGCCCCGATCAGGACCAGACTATGCAGTCTCTCTCTCACTCCCCCCACCCTCTCAGAGAACAGGGGGAGATAATATAAGGGAAAAAAAGCTCGAGGTTTGAGATAAGGATATGGAAAGAACCTTAAAGTTACTGTTATGGGCAAAACAGACTCAACTTGAGGAAAACTTTCATTTATTGCTAAAACCAAAGCAGGATAATGAGACAGAGAACAAGATAAACCTCCCCCCACCCCTCCCTCTTCCCAGGCTTAACATTTTCTCTACTACCTTTCCCTGCCCCAGCAGCACAGGGGGGGAGAGGGAATGGGGATTGCGGTCAGTTGATCACACGTTGTTTCATGTTGCTCTCCACCTCTTGCAGCCAGGCCGGGCCGAGTTGGGCCCAGTCGGCCGCCCAGCGGGAGGCCAGAGGGTGCGGCCTGCAAGGCCCAGAAGGCTCACGCCTCCCCCTCTCTGCCCCTGCTCAGCTTCTTCACATCTTCTCCTTTTTTTTTAATTATTTTTCCCCTTCTTAAATATATTATTGCAGAGGCGTTATAACAGGACATTTGCTCCCAATTGGCTCAGCCTTGGCCAGCAGCGGGTCCGCCCCAGGCCCGGCCGAGTCCACTGAACAAAGGGGAGCGACTTCCAGCAGTTTCCTACAGAAGCTGCCACCTTAGGCCCCCCTCACCAAACAAAACCACAACACCAGTCACACCTCAAACACCTGAATTAAATACCAATCACATATCTAAATCCAATTTAAATAATTAGTAATAGCAGCAAAATTTACTTAGGTAGTTATAAATGATGACGAATTGTAGCACTTTTTTTCCCCAAGATCTTCTAAGTACAGAAAGAACCTAAACTCGCAGTCAGTGCTGATGAAAAGCAAAGATATAGCAGATTTTATGTTCTCCACAAAAACGCATCAAGAATCTCAATGCGCAGTCTATCAGCTTTGCTTAATGCACTCTCTCTACCTTAACGATGACACAGATAAATCTCAAGTGCTAGTCTTTGCACGCAGTGTGTTCGTGCAAGGTATAGGGAACTGACTAAATTAAACCTTGTATCTCCAAGCAAACTCAGAACTTGGTTTCATGCCTTAGCCAAAACCAGCAAACCAAATAAACATGAAAAAAACCACCACAACTAGTTTACTAAGAGACCAGAAAGGCATTTTTAAATTCACAAAAAAAAAAAAAGGGAATAAAGAACAATAACTACATCTATGTTTTAAGAACTTGTTATATAATCTGCACCAAAATCTCTACTAAAGCTCAGCTGATCAAGCACGCTTCTGTTTATTGCATTTTTTTGTCAAAACAAAAAGTCTTTGAAGAAAAGAATCTGATGCATTTCTCAATTTTTAAGTGCCTCATATTCAACAGTACAGTCAATTAGAAAATCTTCATCAAAAAAGTATTAATATAATTCTTTTTTCTCTAGAGTCAGAAAAAAATAAAATCATTAATACAAAAATAACCTATTTTATTTTTGGTTTGTGAAAATTAGAAACAATTTAAGAGTTCATTCCAATCAAGCAGAGATTAATTTTCTTTAACTGTCAATTTTCTTTCTGGAAACCTCATTCTATCCAGCTCCAAATTAAGGTGCTCCTGCAGCTTCCCATACCGTAACTGCTGAGCTGATCAGTCTAATTTATTTATTCTCAGAATGCTAATACAGAGTGAGAAAGTGCTGTAATGCGCACGCTGCAATCAGTCCCTGCAGGTGGGTGTCAGTGGCCTAGACACAGGCACGTAACACCTTTCAGAGGCCCTGGGCTAACTCATCTGTCCTCCAGCTGCCAGCCCCAAGAGGTGTGGGTGCATTCCCGTTCCCCGCACGGGGAAGGTCTAACAGCCTCCAATAGCCCTGAGCAGCCTCACCTGGGCTCCCACCACATGCCCTCCAGCTGCGGGCCCAGGAGCCCCATATAAGCTCCAACCTAGGCCTTCAGTCTTAGCTTAAGCCATGTTGTAGGTTTTTATTTCTTTTCCTGTTCCTTTGGTGTTTGAATTTGGTATCAGACCTGACTTGTTGCCTTGCTTTTGCTTGATAGCACTGATGGGAACAACTGCTGTGCTCCAGGGCTGTAGGACTGTGCACTGCAAGTGAGCTTGTAGCCTGGCCAGTGCTGTGGCTATCCTTGGCTCCTTGCTTGTCCTCCCTTAGGAAATAACTCCATTCTTACTATTCTCTTGCATTATCAGCGCTGCACAGATACCTGAGATACTCCTGCATACCTGAATCTTAGCCTATAATCCTTTCTTTTTGTGTTGTTTCTTTTTTTTTGTTTGTTTAGAAAAACATAAATACTACTATCCTGCTCATGTAACCTTACAGCTACTCAAGTCCAACTGTACACTCTCAACAGCTCTACTCAGTTGGTAACTATGAAGATACCTCAGCTTTCTAATTGACTCTATTTTCATTATTAAAGTTCTAGAGCCTTCACAAGCAGGCTTAGAAGTCAGGCTTTCATGGAGCTGAGTTACTAAATAACTAACCATAATAGTGCTGCCTCCCTACCCGCACTGCCTATGGGGTTTCAAGAGCATCTGGGACATCCAGCTTCCCAGGTATAGAGCCAATATGCTTACCTCAGGGCTGTGGTACGTAGGTGGTGTATTGCAAATCCGAACTGGTTTTGCAGTCCCTAAATTACCATTCATGCATGGTTACGCTGAAAGAGACAGTGTAGAAAAATTAAGTCCTCTCCCTTGAGTGGCAGGTTGTACTGATCACTGAACCATACTTCTGTTTAGCTTCCCTGGCAGAAAATAAGTTTTGCCTTTCACTAACTGTCACTAAGTCTGACAAGACACACACACAAAAAAAAGGCTAAAATCAGAATAAGGGAATTATAACTCTGCTTCAGTGAATCACAGGCTTTTAGCGTGGAAATTTGACTGGCTGATTTTTCTGTGTTACGCTTGGGCTTACACGGCAGACGAGCAGGAGGCTCTGGGGACTGGATAATGGGGTCTGTTAGCACTGGGTCACTGCTGTGAATCCAGCTCAGGTCAATAACAATGGCAGTTTAGTTGCCCAAGCTGATTGCCTCAGTCCAGGTCTGCAGAGGATAAATAGCTACAAATAGCCCATCACCACAAGTGCTACTATTCAAAAATAAGTTAATCAAGAATATTAAATGGCAAACAAAAGGTGCAACAAACCTTATTCTCACTAGCAGGCTACTCCTAAGACCAGATCTAAGCCTATGGATGGGGCCAAGACTCAGCAATGGGAAGGCAGCATTAGCAGTTCCAAGAGAAAAAAAGAGCTTTGCACTTCTGCTAGAGTGATCCCATCTGGCCTAATTAAATGATATGTGTTGACAGGCCTCTGGAGAAAGTCTTATTGTGCCCTCCCAGCTGGAGGATGAAAACGCAACTGAGGCCTACTTGAGTGAAATTATATGGAAGTCTCTCCTGGGGAGTTGGGATGTGTCTGATGATTTTAAAAATGCAGGAGCAGCAGGTGAAGATAAAATCTAGGGAAGCATCATCCCCAGTTTCATGAAAAGCCAGTGACCCACTTTCTGCTTAAGATAAAGGTATCACCTGCAGGTCTAGGTCCTCCTCAGTGCATAAAGCCAATGACGAACCAAAAAGGAAGATTTCCTGCAGCACAAAATGGTACTGAAAGAGAATGTAAAGCACTGAATACAAATTAATCTGGCCAGTAATATAATGAGTAGCTGAGAACAAGACTAAAATGAGCAAATGATAGACTAATTATGAGAGAATATGAAGAACTGCCAGCATCAAGCATTCGAGTATTGTAAGTCAGGTCCCATGAAAATCAAAAGCCACTTAAATGTGGAGCCTTTTCATCTGCTGTTTTCTTTTGCTCAGCTCTTGGAATCTTTTTCACTTTTTCTCTAACCCATAGTAAAAATTGGTTCTCCCTCATGAACACTGACTGTTACTTTTTAAAATATTGTCCTGGGATCCCAGAAGGGAGTGTTTAGGCTGGGATGTTTAGCCTGGCACAGTGGCATAGAGTATTTTTCCTCCCTACTTCCCTAAAGGTGTTGAGTGCTAGGAAGTTCATGGATTTTTCTTCACACAGATTAGGATTCTTTGGAGTTTGCTTTTTAAGATGCCCCAATATAGTTAAAGGATTTATATTTTTAATCATGAAGCTTTTCAAGTGACATCCCCACCTGTTTAGTGGTAACAATATTCAAATAAGTCTGTCAGTGAATCAAGGCAAGAAAAAAAAAAATGTTCTTAATCTTTTGTATTTATGTCTTGTTCTTACCAGTTAACTTCATCAATTGGATTTTTTAATAAAATGCTTTGCAAAATACCAAGAATACCACAACCTCTTTAGACCAAGATGCACTACATCTGCTTGTGAAGTGCTGCAGAAGGCTGACTCTTTCCCACCATATATTCACACACTTAATAAGGTTAAAATGTTCTATTTGAGAGACTTGAACTGCAACAATGATGATTTTTTGGGCAAGGAGAGTAAAAGTAATGAAACTAATTCTGGTAAATCACATTCGGCTTAAAGGTCCCTACTTCAAAACTGGAAGAATGGAGCTGTAATGACTTAATTTAATCCATCAGTATCATAGCACATCACATGAATAGTGCACAAGTTCCATAGCACTTTGACAGAGATCTTCACATCTATCCAGCATTATCAAGATTTGTATTACTTCGTGTTCTTGTATCCATTGTGATGTGACTCTGAGAAACAGATTTATATTAAAACAGATGATCATAGCCCTGGCTCAATCTATAATTTATGTGCAAACTGAGGTTTCTGTGAATTTCAACTGAGCAGCATGATGTTACATTCAGTAGCGTTTTTTCTTGTGCTAGTATCACTCTGAAGCATAAGCTGCTTCAAGGGGTCACTGTGAGTTTCAGCAGCTGTCATAAATTTGAAGATAAAAACCTCAGTACATATGCAGACTGCAAACAACTAGTGAAATCTCTTTTTAACTGTCTTAAGTAACTAAGTAAAGCTCTAAATCTGATTACATATCTAAATCTGCAGTGTAATCTAGGTGAGAGGCAGATGTAACTCTAGACATCAGGCTATACATTCAGCCAAAAGAAGTCTCTGTGCACGAACCTCAAGCGATGAATACATGACATTGTTCTTCAAAGAAAAAGCCCGAGGATAAAACATTTGCGTATATATATATGATGCTTTACCTCATGACTGCACCCTGCATGCACACAGATCTGCAGGAGGCACATCTGTAATTTTTTAAACTATTTTTCTATTTGATTGCCCAGTTTATCATAATTCTTTTAACCTTCCTTTCTGTCTGTTTTAATGAGTAAATGAATTCATTTAAAAATACCTTCTTTTCGCAGCTAAGATGTGAGTTCTCAACATGGTCAGGAATATGCTATCAGCAGGAAAAAAAAAAAAAAAAAGGACATTAATATGATTAATGAATAGCTCATTAAACTGAGAATTAGAGGACTTGAGCACACCTCTCAGCTGTGTTTCAGTATTGCTGCAGAACCTATGGCAAATCAAATTATTTCTCTGCACCTCTGTCTTTCTATCCCTTCTCCTCTGTTTTGACATCCTTTTTCAAGGCTTCTGCTACTGCCTGTAGAAGAGAACTGGGGACTACAGCACCCACACTGTATTACCAAATGACTCAACCACAAAATACTAATATAAACAAAGCTATTTTTTCACTGCAGTTTTTTGAGGGGGGTTTCTGGTGATATTATCCACAAAGTCAAGGGAAGAAAATCAAAAGGTGCCTTTCTAGTCCACTAGGTTTTGGTCCAGATGAAATTAAGAATATAAAAATCAGATCCAACTTTTTATTGTTCTAAAATTCAATAGTGATCAGAGCAGAGCGCTTTCTTTTAATGCATGCTAGAGTTAAGACTCTGAAAATTTTACAGTAAACCTCCACTTGATCACACTAGTTCCAGGCTTGCTTTACTATTTTCCTCAGCTACAAATCCATTGCCACCAGATTCAGAACTTGCACTTCCCCTGTTCATGTGCTGTAGGTGTAGAGGCTCCTCCCCTGGAATTATGACGACACTATTGGTGTCAGCACCACTGGCAACTCAGCTTCTATGTAGCTAAACGTCCCTTAGCAGTTCTGGTCGGTTAGTGCTGAAAGGAGTAAAATATCCAAAACTGTGCCTGAACTGACAAGAATGAGGCAATAGTGGTTCTGTATTTACAGCAAGTAGATTATTTGAGTAGAGAAAGGCCATCTTATATAGCTGCTTTTCTGTGTAGTACTATTATACTAACCTAATAGAATTATGAATTTAATAGATGCCAGAAAAGACAATCTGGCTGCTACTAGTACTTATGCTCTTTAATTACCATCAAAAACTAGGAACAAAAATACACACCCATAGTGATGTAATATTCAATGTTTTCATTTTCAATGAGAATCACTTTTTATTTCTCTTTATAATGGTAAAAACTACTTCCAGATCAGACAGGCCCTATCACCTAATGACCAGCTAGGTTAAGTACCTCAGGCAATGCCAAGAGCATCAAATCCTTCAGTCAATCAGCAAGTGTCATGGAATACCTGTCCCTGAAAGCCATTATCCTTAAATACAAAGTATTATGCACAACTGTGGAAAGAGAGCATGGTATTACACCTGCTTACAGAACTCCAGCTTTGAGTTTCTGACCTATTAGTTTTTAAAATTAGCATTACACATTCTATATGTGCATATACATAACAAAACCACTCCTTAGCTAGAGGTACCAGAGAATGTAGCATCATTTTTTTATTAGGGAATTGCTCCTTGGGTGTGACCTTACCATTACGGCAAGACTAAAGTCCCTGTCTTCAAAATGAGACTCCTATCAACATTATGTTATATTAGTGATTTTGACCTGCTTCTTGGATTCTGTGAGTACAGATGGTATTGTGCTGGTTTTAAGTTAAGAAATAGCCTTTTTTTTCTTTAAAATACTGTCCTTCTGATCCATAGAAGCAATTGATCTGGATGCTCTTTTGATTATGAGAAGGGTGTAAGGATAACATTCTCCCAAAGTATTTTTCACTCAGACTTACTCTGTCCTTGCTTACGGGATGCATCAAATAACCTAATTGTGTTAATGTTAAACATTACTATAATCCACAAGCTTCCTCTCTGCTGTTGCCCAACTGTTCAGGAAGATGCAAAGTGAAGTGATCACTGGTGGGAGAGTGATATCTAAGCCTCAGTTGTGTGTGAAAAGCATAGCTATAGATTTTTCATTTTTATTATCCACTAGTGGATTTTAAGTTCTCTAATTATTGAACACTTACGGTAAATACACAAAGTTCAAAGAAACTATTTTATTTAGCATAAACTACAATATTGCATTAAGAGAATACTTTTGTATGCAATTAATGAAATATAGGAGTTTGCTTCCAGTTTAACAACATGAAGCCTTAACATTTTTCAGCATTATTCAACAAACACTACTTATCCAAAGAAAGAAAATACTTAATTTAGATATTTACAGTCACTTCCCACAGAAGCACAGCTGCTAAGCAGCATCTGATTACCTATATTCACAGCTAGAAAGCAGATCCAGCAGTTTATGTGGCACTATTACTATGTGAAAATGAAAATAACGACTGCTATTTTTGTGGTTCAACATTGGATGCAACACCAGCTACGAGGAAAGGGTCCTGAATGGATCCCCATTGGCTCTGCGGCATTCCAAAGGGGTGGCCTAATCTGCAGGCACCCAAAGCACAGCTGAATTTGCAGTCCAGGACTCTGCACCACCATCTGTTCAGCATTCTGAACTGGCAGGCTCATCTTCTTCCAGCCCAAAAATACTGGTGTTTTTAATGGCACAAACCTATTTTTCTGTGAGCAATTAAGGCAGCTCCAGGAGATAGATTATTATAAGATGCACTTAAGTCACTGAAATGTTAATTGGATATTCTAGGCTAACCAGAAGAAAACAAGTCCATTTTCAAAGTTTAACTGATTTAGAGGGCCTGGTGAAAAAAGCCCAACCTACTGCCCTCAGTAAAACAAATCAAATCCTGCTCTCCTAGTTCTACAAGTGTGCACTTTATCACAGCTATATATGAATATGCATGCAGATTATACAATTACTGTTGTAGGGTGGTACAAGAAGCAGAAAATCATTTAGCATGCTTCATGGGGAATTTTAGATAGGCATCACTGCTATACCTTAGGAAAAAGAGGAAGCTGAGGAAAGAAGTAGAAAAATATGAATTGTGGTGATAATAGCATATTAACAGTAGAATTTTTTTATAGTGTAACTAGCCAGGGTAATTTCTTAGTGCCATAAGCACTAAGTGCACCAGTTAAAAAAAGTGCCTTTTGTGAAGTCTGGGTTTACACAGCAAACTTCTGTACTAAAGCACAGTATATATATGCAGCACATTTCTCAGTATTTTTGACAATATATGGTATTGTTTGGTTTAGATTATGATAAATTATTTGTATGCCAATAAACATAATGCCACAGCTCTACTGTCTATAATATGATAATATTTACTAAACACGTACTTTACTGGAAATAAGCCAGGACCAGCACAAGCAGGTTTTGCACTGGAGCCATCTCTATTGTGCTAGACTTTGATGTACTGTTTCTTTCATCCCAAATCAGAGACCAATATCTGTTTCACTGTGATGAGCTTTTTTCAGTCTATGTTTTGTTGACTAGCTGACATATTAAGCCGCTTCTTTTTTTTTCCCACTCATGTATGAATCAGAACACTGCCTATGCAATGGAAATGAACTCTTCCCTACGTTGTGTATAATCAACTGTGGGGAAAAAAGAAACCCAAATACCTTCATACAGTGCCAGGGCAAATGAAGAGAAAGTTCTACCCTCTATAAACACAAACGCTGTAGTTGCTCTTCCCTCGAGTACCATCTCTCCAGTACTAAATCCCTTACAATTTTATTCTAAGGAGTTTGTTATGATGAAGATATTAAGCCCATGGGCAAGTATAGCACAGTACAGAAGTGCAGAATGAAAAGAGGAACAGACTGTTGGTGCAGGATTGACTCCAATTATTCCCAAATGACTGCAAGCCCAGGTGGAGAATGCAAGTGGTTTCTGATATAAAGCTTGCAGCATGCCTCACTGTGTCATACCAAGACCAGGTACCTCAAAAGTTCCCCGCTCTGCTAATTGTGATACTTCTCAATTCCCACTTATAGCTGCAATTCCATTTACCCTGGTCTCCTCTGCCAATAGAACAAATAAAATGCCTATTTTCTCTGGCTGTATTACCTGGAACTTCAGTCTTTCTTTTTCATCTGTATTCAAATAAACCTCATAAAATCATAGGTATGGCAAAGACTTTCAGTAGTTCTACGGCTGAATACCTCCACAGCTCATATAGGATTAGCACTCTGTAGTTAACTGCTTGGTAAGAGTCAATAACAATGCAGAAAAGAACATCATCCACAGGTAATCCACTAAGAGACCTTCCTTTTCTGTACTTCTTTCCTAAACCTCTGGTCTAGCACAGTACTCCCACAAGGACTTCCCTGGAAACAGGAACACCCACACCTTCCCATGACATAGCCCAGCCTGTTCCCCAGGTGGCCATGACCAGCAGCATCTTGTGCCAGCTGCCCAGAAGCGAGCGGTTACTGGCTCTGGCACCGTTTACATGGCAAGACACAACTGCAACAGCAGCTTGTAGAAATTCTGACTCCTAAGAAACCTCCCAGCCAATGTAGTGGAAAAATCAACAAGGTTTCCAGGGGAAATCTGTTAATGACTTGAAAAAGATCAAAACTGTGCTTCCAAAAAACAGACAAGTATTTTCCAGTTAGGTCCTGCTTCTCAGGAAGATTACCAAGGGAACCAAGTCTCTTATTTGCCCATGTCTTTTTTTGGCTGCACTGATGTGATACATAAATCCACTCCTCCCTGCTGCATTCCTAGTGGATGCTGGACTTGAGATCCAGCCAGAGCTTGCAGGCAATGGCAGGAGTGATCTTTGATTAGTGCTGTTTTTCTAAGAGTATATTATATTGTATACTTGCCATTTTCTTATACCATGTTGGAAATCTAGCTTTTTTTTTTTTTCATTTGGAAGTCAAAATTAATACATCCCCCACCCCCCCAATGTAATATTCATTTCACTTAATGTATTATGGCTTCATTTTCATTTTTAAATCACTCTTTGTCAGCTCTTGGCTATCAGTCCTCACTTCAAGTATTCAGAGATATTAATCAGTTCCTTTCATCATCCATACAATGTTTGTCCTAGAAGCTATTACTGAAATAGTTTAGATATCTACTTCAAAAAGGGTTTGGGTTTTTTTGGGTTCTTTTTTTTTTTTTTTTTTTTACTTAGGAAAAGAACTTCTTGATGGCTTCCACCAAGTTTATAATTAGCAAAGCAAAAAGAGTAAAGAAAGCAATGTAAAGAGGAAGCATAGCGTTCACAACAAAAATAACAAGCTCTTAGAATAAAACTCCTTAAGTGGAACATTCATTGTCTTACAGCACTGCAATCACAGAAATATCCTACTCTTCATAAAATTAGTTTTTAAAACCAAAGTATCATCTACTTGAAACCCTTGTGCAAGACAGTTAACATCAAGCCTGAATAGTTAGGAGAGAAAGTTAAGTCTAACGTGCTTTTTATCTACAATTTGCTTTCATTTTTCTATGTTTTATCCTCTCAATTAACAACAACAAGTTTTACTGGCTGAAACAAAATATGGCACACTAATACTACTTTGCATTAAAAAGAAAAACCCCAAACAAGAAGAATTAAGAAAAAAAATTAAGCTGTATCACTTGCACTGAAAATAAAGCTACCTCGTAATATTCCTTTTCTAATACCAGATGCCTAAAACGAGAGATGAAAAAGTGGCCACCCTTCATAAAATCCTTCTTCCAAGTGCTACAAAACCATTAGTACTATCAATAAATTGACCAAATACTTATCAACATCAAATCACAACTCAAAGGCCCCCTTAAGCAAAACAGCCAACAACAGAGATCCGTAGCCTTTTTCTAATTTCTTCGACTCTTTTCTCATTTTAACACAGATAGTCACTTGTGAAACCATCTATCCTTAGGATTACATAAATAAGATCAGGGTTCTATTTGTATTAAATATACAAACAAATTATAAAAAACTACTATGATGTCTGATTTCAGAATACTGTGAGGGGCAAGCTCACGCCTCTTGAAATACAGACTAGTGTCATTTATTAAAGAACCTCTAGAATACTTTTCCCTTGTATCAACACAAAGTTTACAGTGTGAACACCAACAATTCACAACCAGGTAAGAGTTTTCAATGCACTTGATAGAACTTTTAAATTAGTTCTTTAACGATACATTTATTCTCAGGTTTCTACACACTCTGTGACAACTTTCTTCATTCTAAAAAGACAATTACTAGAGCCAGGAAGGCAACAGCTTTACAGTTCCACCAAAATGTTCATATTTCAAATTCTTCCTTTCCCTTGCAGAGTTTCCAGGGAAGCAGCAGCATCAGGTCTTGAGAATAGCCCACTGAAGACACTCACTACAGCTCTACCCTGAAATTCTACCGAGTATCCAATAAACACACTAATTACCACGATCCATCTGGGGAAATATACTGGGATTCAAGGTTTCCTAACTTCGGACAGTTGTCCAAATGGCTGTAGGCTTCTCCAAATGCAGCCTGCCCACTATTAAATTTACTAAGATGTAACTTTTTTTTTTTAAAAAAAAAAAAAAAAAGATCAAACACACTTATTACCACAAATGCCTTAATGTTTGTTTCTAGCAATTTCAAGCAATGGATTTAAGACAACCTGAGGAGCTGTTCCACTGAGTTAAGCCTGACTGTTGGTGGGAGGTGTTTTCAGAATGGCAATTATCTCATTTGACTTCTGCACTTTAACACTGCTACTTGCATAGGTATTGTTGCACAACAAACACAAGATATTAGGGATACAAAATTGAGCGAATCCTATGATATGCAAACCTGAGGTTTGGTATTTCCACAGAGTTGTCAGATTCATGCTGCAGAATTGCTCTGGGGCCTGTAAAAAGAATTCTGCATATCTGAGAAAGATAACACCACTGCATATTATCTAGAGAAATTAAAACTTTCTAAATTGCAAAACAGAGCAAAGATAAAGAAATCGCAGAGAAAGTGGAGAGCAAAAAAGATTCACATATAGAATAGTAGATTGAGAGCTGCTTGAGAGAAAAACTGCAGCACTGATCCTTATATAGTAAATTAGTACCAAAAATTATGGAGAAGCTACATAGATTATAAGCCCTATATTGTTTAACACTACTAAAAAGAAAATCACATTTGAAATGCCTACCAAAATTTTTATTAATTAGCACTACTGTTCGTATCTTGCTCACAAATGCCCTAGGTATCTCTCAATGCTCATAAGACTTCTTGAACTCTATTCAGGAACACAGCAAAGCTGAGATGATAGACAGGTGAACTTAAAACACTGAAGTATCTTACTGATAAAGCTTTCCTGCATCTGTACAACCAGTTTGGTGAGCAAAATTATTTCACTGTAACATTTTAATTAGTTTACCTCTTCTAAAGCGTTCTGACAGATGTGGAGTTTAGAGAGGGATTTGAATCAGAGTGGAATATCTGGCAAGCAGATACTGCACCTAATGAGTTTGGAATCTAATGCATGTTGGTTTGCCACAGGACATAAGCTCCTGAACGACACCGCAAAATTCAGAAGCAGTGAAAAGAAACCTGGTGTTAAGATGCCCTCACTTCTTAAGACATTATTTCAATTTCTAAAATTCAACAACTGTTTATGCACAATTTAAGTACGACACTTCTAAAGTTATAGTATCACCAAGATATTATGTGGCCTTAACACCCCTGCATAGAGTTTGGGTTTGTGTCTACTTCCTGTAAAATACCTCCACTGCTGCTTCTGGTCAGCTCACGGCTTCCGCAACCATCTAGAGCCTGAATCAAACATGATTTTACTTACACAAACCAGGTCCTGAGAGGCAAACAAGAACGATAGCTATGTTAGAAACAAAAAAGAAGCAATAGAGGTGTCAGTTCACAGGTAAAGCAAACATACTTCAAACTCAGTTTTGCAGAAATAGGAGCTGCAAATATTGCAAATTCTTTTCCCAAACACTTGAAAGCATTGCCAGTATTTATTCCCTTTTAATGAAAATTTGAGCTGGATCCTGTGACAGATTCCCCTTGCTACATCTTCTATATACACCTTTTTTTTTTTTCCTTCTTTTTCCTCCTTCTTCTGCCACTCCCTACACACTCAGCAAGATATAACAGGAATCCAGGAAAACAGGCATTAAGTGTTTATCTTTGAAACCTCAAGGGTGAGTGCATTTGAAATCCTACAGTTAGTTTTACAAGAGCTGAACATATGGTGATACAAAGTTGGATCTATGTGTGTGAAGACTAGCTCTGCTCTCTCCACCAAGAAGCATGATGATTTCTTGGAGTACTGAAATACTCTTTTTTCCCCCTTAACATTCCCTTTCTATACTGCCCGAGAAGCAGGCATATTATTTTGTCTAATAAACAGTTTAAAACCTCTTTGCATTCCTCTGATCCACAGGCCTGGGGGTGCTCTTCACAAAATGAGATTTTTCAGCTGTCACTTAGTAGCTGGATGTAAACCTGACAACTGGGAACCTAACTGCTCTGTCACCCACTGCTATCGCCACAGGAACAGTTGTTAGACTGCAAAAACTAAGTAAAAGATTTAAAACAACAATTGTCCCCAAAATAATTTACTCCATTTTCAGCAGTGACACCTGTTGCCACAGAAACAGCTGGAGACCAGAGCAGCAGGGCAGCCAGGCTCCCTCCCCAGCTCTGTACAGAGACGGAAGGGGAAAGGGCAGCCTCCAATGGTCCATAGTCCTTTCCAGCTGGTTCCTTCTGGAATTCCATTCTCTTCAAAAACCAGCCACCCAAGCAACATAAGATAAAATACAACTTAACCCAGAGGTTCTAGGATTCTTCCAGTCCCATTACATTAATAACAATTTTTTAAAAGTGTCCTCCCTATTCATTGCCCCTTTAATAAGAATCAGCAATGTGTTATTTACTCAGGCAGTCATAAAATTGAGCTAAACTGCTTGCTTCCTATCTTTAAGCTGGACTTCCAGTCCCAATTTGCATTTATGAATTTCAGGGTATACAATAACACAAGCCACCTAACATCTTCAGTGCAGCCACCATCTCCTCACAAGGCTGGAAGAGGATCTGCCTCAGCTGGGGATTTCCCCTTGCACAGCTTACTGACTCCACTTGAAACTCCCCGCGCAATCAGCTGCTGCTTTTCATTATGCCCATTTCTGTATCATTAAGATCTGAACAAGTCAGCAACTGAGTTGAGCAAACAGAACCAAGTAGTTTACAGGACAGCAAAAAAAAAAAAAAAGAAGATGAGAGCTGTCATGATCACCAGGGAGTGAAACACACAGTTATCCAGAGTGCAAATTAATAGTCTGGAGTCAGACTGACCTGAAATTCAGACACCAGCCCTGGAATAGTTTCTGCTAAGCACAAGCACTTCGATATCAAAGGCTTTAATGTATTTAAATATTCATTAGGTAAATCTTAAATATTTTAAATTCTATATGACAGCAATTATTCTGGTCTTCTGATCATGACCTTTTATTTTTGTCACTGTATTTCCATAAAGCCTCCAGAGATTTGTACCCACACTTTCAGTGCTCAGTTACCACAGTGTTGATTTACAACAGCTATACCAGTGGAAAAAAATCCACAAGGCTCATGAATTATGGTTATTTTCCTTAATGGCTGTTACTTGCTGGTGAGCACAGGGAAGCAATTGGATTACAAACATACTACAAGCAATCACTGCAGTGTCTGATAGACTTAGAATTATATGGATCTACACCAACTACTTGGGAAAGCTCACCTTGAGTTTCTTTTTGGGATGCTCAGCAGAGGAGTAAGTATATTTTTTCTTCTCATGTTTTTTTTTTCCTCTGTATTCAAGATTTTGAAAGGTACCTATCAAACCTACCTATGTTTTCAACATGGATTACATTGTGCACTGCACAGACTTTTGCTGCAACACTTTCATGCAGCTTGCCAAATGCTTCAGAAGGTCTCCGAGTTTGTGAACTCAGGTTCAACTAATTAAAGTGAATGGAGAATTCTAAAGTAATGAAAACCATAGGGCATCAATAAAACATAGAGCCTAGTAGGTCAGTTCAGAAGTCAGCAAGTCCATTTGCCAGCCACTAAATAATGACAAGGATGAGGAATGCCAAATAGCAAGGGGAGCTAGTGGCAATAACAAGAAGAAAGGTCCACTCACCCCCACATCCATTGCACAGAGAAGTATCCAGCTTCTTATTATCCACTGAATAATAAAGACTAAGGTTGTGCCCTGAATGGGCATTTCTGATAAGTCATCTTATTTTTCTGTGCGATTCTGCAGCTGCTGACCAAGAGTTTGGCCCAGTAAAAGAGCAGTGGTATGGTACACAGGAGGCTGGAGTTCTATTTGCTCCAGCCCTTTAGCAGAGTAAGACTGGAAAAACCACTGTCTTTCTCCAAGACCATGTAAATTATATTGATCTTTGCAGAGTGAGATTAACTGATGGAAACAAAAAATCCAGGCATTATTTTCTTCGTGTGCAACAAAATAAATGAATCATCTCAACGATGAGAAAAATTATCCTCTCACAGATTGTTGTGATATCCAACTGCTGTCACATCTAAGCTATTTTAACTGCAAATTTTGAAGGGCAAGAACCTTCCTGCAGCTCACAATCCGAACACAACAAATAACAATTAGAAACAGAACAGGCTATTTTATCACCTACTTCAGCTCAGCTACTGAACAGAAAGAGGAAGGGATCTGTTATTTGCTCTGGGATAAGTGCTCTCCAATTCTGTGTGGGTGTGCGTGTGAGTATGTCTGTCTGTCATACGGAGGCACTCTAGTCTTAATAATCCTGCTAGTAAATACGCCAGTGGATGCTAGTAGCATGGATAACTGCATGTGGCTTCCTTTCCCAGCTTTTTATTGGCTATACAATTTGCTTGCCTTTCTCCTAACACGAGCTTTTCTATCCTGGGCAATATTTTGTATTGCTATCCATATTCTGGTAGTTTCTACAGGTTCTGACATAGGGTGGGTCTTGTTGCACTAGATACATGAGACATGGCAAAGGCACTCTCTGGCCTTAAGGAGCTCCTGATCAAAACAGACAATACATAAATGGTTAGGAAAAATCTTCTTATTCAGAATTACTACTTAAATTTGCTGCCTTGACCTTTCTCAACTCCTTCGTTCACTCACCTGTCTACTTGGTATGACTTTGGGCAGGATTATGTCAAACAAAACCACTTGAGTTAGCACCAGTACACCCACACAGCAAAACACAGCCCCTGCATGGCGACACCTGCTCAGGGACCCACTGCTGTATAGTTCTGCTACAGCAAAGGCCAACGAATGCAAGTGCCATCAACACAGCCCAACGCTTTTCTATTGCGCCAGTCCCATCTGGCAGCAGCTCAGAGGTCTCTGCTTCATGCACTGGTTTTAATTTGAACGTGGCCAAGGGTAGGGGCGATTCACCCACACACCAACCAGTATTCAAGCTGAATGACCAGTCACCAAAACAACAGTAAGTTCAAACTTTGGGTAGTGGAAAGAACTAGGAAATAATTGCTTATAGGTAATCTACGGAAGAAAAGAAAAGGAGATGAAAGGAAGGAGAGACAACAACAATTTAAGAAAATGTTAATTTCTAAAAACTATCTGCATGAAAATGTGACAAAAAATCACAATGTCACTGGATATATCAGATTTAAAATAGGGCACATTCGGCAAGAAAATACTGTATTGTTAATTTACAAGTTTGGCTTTATTGAGCAGCCTGTTAGGCAGTTATTTGTTCTTTCTTTCTGATAGGTTATGAGATGATTTATTGGGAAGGATTACTATCTGCTAGGAAAAGGTTGTAGATTATGAGGACAGAGAAATAAAAGGTTATCTGCATACACATCACGTTTCTTAAGAATATATCTTCTTAGGGCCAACACCATGTATGTGCACTTAGCTAGCATCCATAATGATAGGCATTTATTTATTCTAAGGAATTCAGTAGAAATGGGTCATTAAAAGACAGATGCAAGGAAGCCTAGAGAGATCAAAGTTTGCATGGAGAGCTGACAGAAAACAATACAGGGAAAATTACGCAAGGAGCCAGCAAATGAGCAAGAACTCTGACGGAGCAGAGGGAGGCTATCTTGTTCAGCTGCACTTCTATGCTTTGAATTCACACTGCACTAAGTTGAAAAATAAGCTTTCATCAGGGCCTGGGGTGATCAGCATAGATGGGCACAGACTAATCAGCATCATCTATGCTTAGCTCTGCTATCAGCCTGTTCTGTTGATGGTGAGCAAGTCCTTTCACCTTCCCGGGAAATCAAAGTATAGGGGGGAAATGGCAAGATGTGCCTCTTGAAACCAGAACTATGGGAACACTGCAGGAAGCTCGTGGCCAGCGTAGTCTCAGTCTGTGTGTCAGTTCTCTCTATTTAAAATGATGAGCCTCTTTGCAAAGTGATGATAGCAACACTGTGCAATGCTACTTTTTGAAAAATGTTGCAGATACACCAGTGAAAAATGGCTTTAATATTTTAACTAATAAAAATCTAGAAACATTGGTGTACATTTGCTAAAAATGCAGTTAAAACTGATGCTGTTTTATTGGAAACAAATGATGACTTACCTGTTGCTTCCTCCCACTAATAGGCACAACAAAGTAATTATCAGCTTTTTCCATTAACTTCATCCTGTCAAAACGGAATGCAAAAAAGCATAAAGCCTTCTTCTGTAAGAGCCAGTCCATAATGGGAAATGAGGCATTTCTTATAAGGGGATATATGCAGGTGGCCTGCTTGTCTGAAGGAACACTTCTCCAAAATGCTCTTGTAACTTGGTGACCTGGGGATTCTTCCCACAACAACAGTTGCTAAAAGTGTGGTTTTGTTTTGTTGCTTTGCAATGGAAACAAAGCAACACAATGCCAGTTACAGGAGAGCCAGATGAGACAGGAGAATGGATAGCCTCAAACCGTGGCAGACAGCCAGGCTGCTTGAAGTACTCAGAGCCAGTCTGGCAGCTTTAAGTGTCCATCCTGGATTAGGCCGTTATTCTGGCAAGTCTAAATGTTTGTCCTTAGCAGCCAGAAGCACCAAATATTTCAGTAGGAAATAAATCCTTCCTCCTTGAAACTGCTAGCAAGTTGTCTTTCGTTAGCTTAAAAATCTCACTCCTGACTTCAGTCCAAGATCACTGGGGCTTGATTTTTACACTTAATCTTGAGTAATTATACATTTTACTGATCAAAGGACTCTTAAAGCTTTTCAAAATCCTACTACATTATTTGTTTGAGAGTGAAGAGTTCCACACTGAACACCCACCTCATTTATTCTGGCAACCAAAAAGATTATGCATAGCCTGGTACACAGAAGAAAAAGCATTTCCAGTTATTCCTTTAATATTGACCATTTTCCATAATACTGACCATCTCAGATTTCAGGGCCCTAGTTTAGACTTCCTACCAGCCTGCTAAGGTCTGATTTTATCCTGCATAACCCTTAAACAGCTTTTTATTATATTTGCTCTCCCTCTTCTCTTGGGGGGTGGGAGGAGTGAGCGAGACACTGCATAGTGCTTGGTCCTCAGTGGGGGTAAACTATGACAACTATGAATCTGTACACACAGCACTGAAAGAGCTGTGCCTAATAAACAAACTTTTTGAAAATTAAGTACTATGTCCGACCCAAAAAAAACTCATACATGACATAGGCAAGACAGATATTTTGATGATAGAAAAAGCTAAAGAAAATTGACCTTTCTGTTAAAGAAGCAAATACTATTAGCTCAAGAATCCAGTTTGCTAACTTATGAAACTACTATCCATCTAGCAAAATAAAGTATATATAATAGCATGCAAGTACTAAAAGAGCTGAAGGCTGCCTTACAATTACTTGAGATGTGACCACAAATAATACTCTACTGGCATCTAGCCATCTGAGGGAATGCTTTACAGAATTACAGAATTTGCTGATATGACTTTGAATTTAAGCAAGAATTTTCTTCTTCTAAAGATTGTCATTGTAACCAACTGGTACCAAAAAAAGTGTTCAAATTTTGTGGAATCATTTCAGTTTCAGGAAGATTCATCACTGAGGCAGCTAACAAATTCCTAAGGCCCCTAGAAATGGGCCTTTATTAAAAACTTTGCCTTGTTCTTTCTAAGCTACAGGGAAATGGAATCAAATTTCTTCATATGGCTTGACTTTTTTTTTAATTAAAGAAAATCTGGAGTTGTGAGGTGTTTGGGGATTTGTTCTTGTTGTTTTTCCATGTAAATGAGTTTCAAATCATTCAAGGCTGAAAAAATTATTTGCCAACTTTCAGTAAGGACAGACTGGTTTCTGTCCAACTTTTAAAACCTCACAAGTTCAAACCTATAAATACTGACAGGAGGTGTTATAATAATGGAAATGCAAATGGTAGCACTGCAATAAAACAGCAGTAGCTATTTTTGACATCACCAATGGGCATCAAATGAAGAAAAAGATGAAAGCTTCAAATTCAACCTTTGACTATATTTATCAACACATGATAAAGACAAGAATTCTCAGTTTACGCACTGTAATGTTTCAAAGAGGATGTAGCTCCTTACCATGGTAAAATTCACTGACAGGATGGGAAAGTCATGTGTTTACTGTACCAAACCAAAACTCATGAGATCTACGTACACTGTTTGCTGTGTTCACTGACACTGTGTAACCTAGCGCAATGTATTTAGTCCCTTAGTTGTCGTTTTTGTTAGAAACATTTGGTTCCTCCTGCTGGTCAACCTGCCCATTTAATTTCACTGTCTGGCATAACAGACTTTTCCTAACAGGTGCTCCTATTTTACAAATCATAGCAGCAAGTGTGAAACCACCTTTTCCATTCTTCATTTTGTTTTGAAGTGCAGACTCAAACAGAGGAAACCTAGATAATCCATCTTACGCTCCCCTTAAGCCTCTGAGGTTTGAATTTCCTGCTGGCCAGACATCTCTGAAGACTCAGAACCAGACCAGTTGGAATTTAGGCTGAGAAAAATCTGAGCTCAGATCAACAAAGTACTGATAATTAGGACATGATATCCTCAGTCTCAGTATTCATATAGTCAAGGCAAGTTTGGTGAGAACCCCAACCTAAATGGAAAGCTGTGAGAGATATTGCTGTGACCATATCATGTAATTCAAGAATCCACACCACATAGACCAGTGCTACCAGACCAGAGGCTACCCTTGCTTTGTGTGTTAGGTCAAGACATGCCTTAGCTAAATTGTTTAGTGAAATAGTTGTGACATCTGGGCTGCCCCAGTCTGACCATTTCATGTCTTACATGATTTCTTTCACTTCCATTGCCTTAAACATCCAAAGTGTCCCCTATTTCCACAAAAAAAAAAAAAAAAAAAAAAACCAAAAAAACCACCCCAACAAACCCCCCCCCAAAAAAAAAAAAACACAGCCTCTCTAAAGTAGACTTCAGCTTTGAAAACCATGAGGCAGAGAAATTATTTTTCACCATTTATCAAGTGATTTGTCATCCCTTTGGAGGCAGATTTTTCCAGGCAGGTATCTACAGACACAAGAGAAAACAATCGATATATAATCAATGTGGCCAAAAATATGTGGAATACTTTAGGAGCAGGAAAACTACATTCCTATCACAGCAACTCAAATAAATGTTTTTTAAAAGACCAATAAAGCTTCATGCTAACTACTAAACAAGATGAGACGAGAAGAAATAGCTTATGAGTATAAAGTGGGAGATTTAGTGTTACAGCCAATAGCACTTTGGTAGTTGTTTAATCATTTTAAATGGAGTAGTTTTCAAAATGAAGCAGGTCATCTCTTGAGGTTTTTTTTTCAAGTTCTCAATCTTCGGTTCTCCTCACCTAGAATATAACTTCAATGAAATTTAATCTGTCAGGAAAAAAAAAATGCTTCGAGTCTGCTGATTTTTTTCTTCCTTTCAATTTCCTTTTAGCCAGTTTAGCTACGCTTTGGAAGTAGAGGTGAAATATTGTTGGAAAAACTACAGCAGGCCCACTTTTCAAACTGACTGCAATGTATACAGCATACCCATGGTTGCAGCTTTGTAAAATGTTGATAAATGAGAGAGAAAATACAGGAAAACATCTCTAACAATACAAGAAACAATATTCCAAAAAGCATTTTAAATATGAAAATATTCTTGTGACCGCATTTGAAAGGAAAAAGCTAACCAACAGAAAACAAAGAAAGGAACCAAATCCAGTGCTGACCAAACTCTTAACAGTGCTCACCCTTGCATTTCATTTAATAGATATATTATTGTCTGTTTAGGGATTTTTGTTCTACCTAATCCTCTTTGCTGTACCACAAAGCCAGCATTTCAATGTGAAGCCAGCAGTATCCCCTGCAGAGGCTGCAGCTGTCACTTCCAAAATAGCATTTCTCTGGAAATCAGGAAACAGCCTCACCTTTAACAATCTGTTAGAGATCATACTCCCAGGGTGCTGCCTATCCTGTTCTTCGTGTGATCATTGCCCAATTTGTTCTTATTACGCTATTAGTACTGAAAGATGTTTTCCATTAGATGGTGCAAGCTTTCAAGATCTTGCTGGCTAAAAGATGAAGTTAAGGGTTCTTAAGAGAGAGACATATCTGCAAATGTTTAGTTTTTTATGGAACAGATCTGTTTTGCACAATAGCTTTGCTATTTATATTTTGAGGTGTCATATATGAAATTAAACTCCCAGTCTGTCAGGATTTTTCTACAATAGCCCCAACATCATCTTAATGCTTAACAAGAGAAACAAGTCTGATCAACATATTTGCAACCATGGCTTCCAAAAAATTGCCGGAATACAATATTCAGTAACACCAGCAGCAAGTACAGAAAAAGCACCATGCACAGTAGTGGCTGGTGCTGTTTACTTCAATAAAGTAATATCAGTTACCAATTCAAAGGAGGTCTGAGTGGCAGTAACTGATGGCTGTTCACTCCTGTTTGATTGCTATTCAATGCTCAATGCCACTGGAGTTTGCACAAAGCACAGTTCAAATCAGACAGGTGCCCATATTGCAAAAGTACTCGGCACAGTTAACACCCAAATTGCCAGGCACATTCAGAAAGTCAGACATTTAATAGCCATGGAAACAATGTCTTTTTATATTTTACTGCAGTTGTTCTTTATTGAGACAAAAGAAACTAACTGGGTGCTGTCTGCTACCTGTGGTATTCTTCACAGAACTGCAAGAGCCTTCAGCTTCTAAACTAAATCTAGCATTTAGTGTGGGTTGCAAATGAATAAAACAGAGTTAAAATGTATTTCCTTAACTTACTACGGAACTCCTTCTTAACCATTTTATTCATTGTTTACTCCATTATGCTCCTTATATCATACACGGAGGTGCCAAAGTCCATTGTCAGTAAAACTAGCTTGCAGTTTCAAAGCACATGGATCTCAAAAGTCCTTTACAATACGTGCAATCTTTCCCATTTTACAGATGACAGTGAAAGTGAAGTGACTGCCCAGTGCTACACGGAGTACATACAAGACACAGAACTAGAACTCAGACCTCTTAACTCTTTTTCTCCTGCTACATTCATGGTGGACAGCCAATTTGTTAGCATTTTTTTAGGAAGACATCTCCCACCAATTGTTAGTTTAAGTAACTGTCAAACAAAACTCTTCCAGGCTAAATACTTGTGCAATTTTAAGCCTATATTGAACTACATCATTGTGAAATGAAACTCAGTAAAGTTTTTCCATTTCTAGAATTAATTATCTTTTTAACATTAGGACCTTTGCTCTGAGAAAACTGAGACCAACAACACTGAACTGGAGCAAAACATGGCTCACAGACATGGAAACTTCACTACACACACCCTGCACTTTGTAGGAGAGATGTAGTTGCTCTGTTACCCCAATCAAAACCTGACAATTATGTCAACTTCCATGTGACAAACAGAAACGTCACCCAGGTAATTTAGATTACACCAAAGCAATTCTATGTGTGAAGCCACCCAATCACTAACTGCTATTTTCAAAAGTACAAAGCTGTTCACGCAGCCATTAGAGCCCCTGAGCGCCTTCTCGCTCCCTCCTGGAAAATAGGCTGAATTGAAAGCAGGTACAACAGTAGTAACGGGAACAACCTTATCTAAATCTAGTTCTCAGGCACATGTGTTCATGTGGTTATACACAGAGAAGTTTGATTTATTCCCCCCCCACTCCCTCTCCCCCCCATATTGTTCAAGGGAAACATCTTTTTTCCTTCACTGGTTGATACGGCACATTTTCCCCCAGTGTTTGTACAAAAGGATTTTTGTGGATCAAAGTTAGTCAGCACAAAGCCATAATTTTGGATTAATAACTACGGGGCAAAATATCAAAGAAATTAATCTCCTACATTGTTTTGAAATTGCCAATCACATGTATGGTTTTGAGAGTTCATAGATAATGGGCATCAGACTCAGGACAAAGTTCCAGAGGAATAGCTACAAGCTTTATTATATGTGAGATACATATAATATAAAGTCACTGGAGAACATAAATACACCTTTTTCCCCCCTAAGTTTACTACAAACGCTATTAGTTTTTTCTTCATGAGAAAAACTACCTGTTTATTCTCATACACAAGTTGTGGAATGACCCATACTAATAAAAAATATTTTGTCAGTTACATTATACAAGTAGGACGCTACTCTCAAGACTTCAATGCAGAAATACATAACCTTATTTTAAGATAATCTTGGTAGTATTTACAATAGAACGTGGACATGCAAGTCCATGGTGTCTCCAGTAAATATTTCAGTTTGAGTTGCATGTACTCTTACATGAGCAAGGGGAGAGGACTTGAAAAGGTAATGCACTGTTTGTCAGGTGAAGCCCTAAATTGGCTACAAAACTCTAACAAGGTCCACTTAAAATAAATAAATAGCTCATCTGCCTTAAAACAATCAATATGGTATTTTTAACTTTGAAAGATTAAACAGCTCATAACGCACCAATCCCGTTCCTGTCTTAACAAGAGCTGCTGATGAAACCTAGGGAAAGAACACTTGCTTTTGGTGCCCCTTCCTACTGCACCGTTATTTGTCTCTGGTAATTACACTGGATGGTTCTCCTTTACTTCAACACATAAGTGATTAACTGACTTGTTTAACGCCAGTTATGAAGTCTAATTAAATTTAGACACCTCCCAAGACTGTCTAGGGTACAAATCCCTAAAATTAGTTGTTAAGCCACAATGGGAAGGAAATTCCTACAAACACATCAGCCAGATAGGGAGTCTCATCCTACTTCAGCTGCAGTCGGTTGAGACGAGGCTCCTCTCGCCTTCCGCGGCAGTTCCACCAAGCACAAGTGTTATGAGCAACTGTTGACATGGGCATTATCTCTTTACAGTACCGTATACAGGGATAAAATGAGCCTGCTGCATAATAAGAGTAATGTAAGCACTGTTTCTTCAAGGCTAGCTAGAATGGCCAAGGTATGAATTACATTGACAGCTCTAAATTCATCAGCTCAATTATAGTATTTTTCCATAAAATACATTAATATATAAGCAAAGAGATCCACACCCTGTTCTATTCCTAAAGGGGCTAGTAACTACCAGCAGTTCTGGAATCACATAATATATTTTTTCCTTGGCCACATCTGCCTTTCTAAAAAGGGGAAAGGTATATAAATAGTCAAAGAACAGATATATTTAAATGTTCTAAAATTTAGAGGACACTTAAGCAATGCCAATAGTATACATTTGACCTGACATAAATTTGAAAAAGGCACTTATGTAACTGTCCAATATGACAGCAGATACCTAATCCTAATTTCAATAAAAGGCTCTTATATTTTTAAGTCTGAAGGCACTGGATTGGTCCCTCTGGGTAGGGAGACAGGATCCGTGAAAATGAAAACTCATCACTGTAGTGATGCTAACGAGAAGGCCACTGTAAACCAAGGAGTTAGTGACCCACTTAACAGTTTAACCCAAGGAGGCACAGGCTGTGCTGTGCTAAGCTGCACGTATAGCTCCAACTTCAGGTTTGTGCTGGGCAGCACATGCACCTTGGTGGCAGAATAAACTCACCCAGCTAATTGTAACACAGGAGGATGTAGGCAGCTCCCTCTCAGTACCAGTGATACACTACCTGCATGTCCTTGCCTTTATCTAAAAGTGCCACAACAAGTTCTCAT
Source organism: Tetrax tetrax (assembly GCA_009806455.1). Classification (NCBI taxonomy): domain Eukaryota; kingdom Metazoa; phylum Chordata; class Aves; order Otidiformes; family Otididae; genus Tetrax; species Tetrax tetrax. The sequence continues at coordinate 328,728 of WHYT01016587.1, read as the reverse complement.
GCAAACATCCTTCTTGTTTGACAGTAGAAATAATTAATAGTACTGGGGTTTTTTAAGAAAATCCTATAAGATCTCAAAAAAACAAATTGATGAGTAAATTTTCCACGAATAAGATCTGCCTAGTGTACTGCACTCTGGTTGGAAGCCCGCCTAATCCCACACAATTTGAGGTTCCCAGTATCTGAAGGGATGTAAGATTTTATATACTACTCTTTTTTTTATGTATATAACAATCTAAGCAATGCTTTACAGAGTCCAAGAACTCTTTTGACTGGGATCATAATGAACCAGCTCCTCCTGGTGCAAAACGATGACATGGAAAAAAATAAATCCTTTAAGTTTTTCTTTCAGAATTTCCAGTACCAAAGTCTTCACTTCAGCTCTATGCCTAGCTACATAAGTGCACTGACTACTGCTTGAGCAATTTGAAACAACGGCCATAACTACTAATCACTAATCAGAAAGGCATGTTTAAAAGTTTTGCATCTTACATACATAAAAAAAAAATAATTAATAATTTCATTGCTGATTCTTAGATTTGAAATATTCAGTAAGGAGGTTGAATTTAATTATGCCAAAGGAAATATTCTATTTTCATATTCAGAACTGAAAGATAGATTCTCTCCAACAGTTGTTACCACTTATTTTAATGCACTACAGCTTTAGGAATACTTAAATAGGAGAGGTCATTGGAACTGTAGACTCTCCAAACTCTGCCTTGTTTCAAAACTCTTAAGCATGAAAGAGAAAGTACTGGATGTGAAAAGCCTTCAAGGATGACTGTATGGTGAATAAACTGAAAGACTAGAGGAATTCAGCACCAATAGCCTGAGTTCTGTATAAAAATCATACTGACTAAGTCACTGACTAAAGAGTATGAGGTAGGAGGAAAACTGTCAATAGCCAAGATTTTAATTTGGCAATATCTTTGATTGTCTCAAAAAGCAGAGAGCTACCTCAGTAGATCAGGCACCTATCTTCATATTCTAAATACATAGCCTCTTTCCTATGGAATATCTTTCCCACCTTAATAGCATATCAGCTTGTATTAGCCACACTCAGAGGATAAGTAGATTGGATTCCTTTTAGCCCCAAACTCTGATCAGATCTCTGCATTGCTATTATTTCTGATCCAGAAGGAATTAAGTAATAAGACTCAGAAAATCCATTATATATTCCTAAATGTTCCCATATTTTGATAAATGTCATAGTTTAGCCCTGCTAGGGACTAAGCTACACAGTCCCTTGCTCACTTCCCCTACCCTGGAAGGTAACAGGGAGAGATAATATAAGGAAAAAAGGCTCCCCCTCTTGTCACTGACCTTAGTGTCTGCAGCTGTTCCTCTCACAAGAAATTCTTCACAACAGGCAGGCAGACACCTTCTCAGGATCTCTTCACATCATCCTTCTCATCTTCTCTCCACCTCTTGCAGCCAGGCCGGGCTGAGTCAGGCCCAGTTGGCCGCCCAGCAGGAGGCCAGAGGACAAGGCCTGCAAGGCCCACAAGGCTTGCGCCTCCCCCCTGCCCCTGCTCAGCTTCTTCATATTTTTCCCATCTTTTTTTTATTTTGTTTTGGTTTTTTGTTTGTTTGTTTGTTTTCCCCCTTAAATATGTTATCGCAGAGTCATTATCAGGGAACATTCTGTCACCAATGGGCTCGGTCCTGGCCAGCAGCGGGTCCGCCCTAGGCCCAGCCGAGTCCACTGAACAAAAGGAAACAATTTCTGGAAGCTTCTTACAGAAGCTGCCACCGTGGCCGCCCCCCCGTTAATGTATTTTTGTTTTATCTCCTAGAGAGATATAGACGCAGTATGAAAATAGAATATAAAAACAAAGACATAATAGGTTAGAAAATAAAAATACAGTAATATATCTTGTCGACCCACACTATAAGCAGTTTTAATGCGTGGAACACAACTGGAAATTAAAATCCAATTGATTTCTTTTGGGTGTGAACATTGCGCCACTTAAAATTAAAAAACAAGTTCAATACTTAAAGACAGATAAACACTAAGAAAAGGCTCACAAATTTCCCTTGCCAGGACAAAACCGGCTGAGAAGTTTTAGTACTCCTGCTTCTGTCTCTTCAGAGTGGGGGGGGGATGATGGGAATGCAGTACTTCACTACTGCAAAATTCCAGTTATACTTGCTATTAAAATTTGCTTTTTTTATCTTAATTGACTGCCCTAGCAATATCAAAATCCTTCTAATTTATGAGCAGTACTGTGATCACATTATTGTTGTAATGAGCAGTTTCTCATTGGAATAGCTCTGTTCAGGTCAATGCAATAGTTTGTGTGAATGATTTACCAGGCTATAATCTGACTAAATACCTCAAAAAGCTTTGAGAAATCTTACATTTTTGTTAATATAATGTATGAAGATGCAATGGATAAAAAATTTATGATGTAGAAATGCAATATACCCTATTGAATACATACTCCTTAATATGTACATTTAGATAATGGTCTAATTTAAAACCTTATAAAAACCTTTATATAACCAGTTAGCATTTATAGTAGTGCTCAATACAATGCCTACAGGAGTGGTAATGGCCTATATTATACCATTATAGATGTTTGAGATAACTTTGTTATAGATTACTTAGTCCTTTTTGTTATCATATGCCAATTTCCAGTGTGTTTCGAAAGGTTAAACATGCAGTGAAATTTCACATATCTGAAATTTTCTTTGGGTTTTGGGAAGTTTTCCTTTGAAGGTCAAATAAAACAGTCTTGCCATTTCTATGAACATGTTCTAGAAAAACAACTGTATTTTTATTTGCTTGTACAAATTCTTTAGGAGGATCCTGAGCAGTGCTATTTGGAGTACAGAATTAAATTCAGCAAGGTAGCATTTCTGGTACCAAGTCTGAGCCTGTTCCCATGGAAAACTGTATACACTTGATCAAATTCACACCTCAGTTTATATACACTTGGATTTTGCTTAGGTTACGTGTGATGTTTTCTAATTCCTCGGTGTTCAACTTACTAGCTTTATCAGGGCTCTTGGTCATTTATTTTTTTAATATTTGACAGTAAACTTAGAATTCAGTGAGAATTCAGGACCTATATATATTGTGTACTGTCAAAAGAATGCAATAGTATATGCTGGTGTTTGTTAGGTAGACCATTTACTGGCAAACTTTGTTGTAATTTGACCTTTTCTAGGCTCAGCCCTTTCTACAACACAAGTTGGTCAGTATTTGTCTGTGGATTTACTGTAAGCACAAAAACTTCACAGTACAAAATACTGAACAATAAACATCAGCAGAAAAATTTTAATAAGATACAAATAATGGCCTTTTAGACACCTATTAAAATACTGCAGACAGGCAAAAAATCATCAGAGCAATAGCAGTTTTTAAACTATTCCAAGCAGTGTTATGAATGTTATGACCTGAGAAACAACAAATTTATGACTGATTCACTGTGTGCTTCATTTTAAAAATTCATTCTACATCACTTCAAGTACTCTCAAATCAACAGATTTCATAACTTCGATGAGATACCAGAATTAGATTAAGTACAAGAGATCTTATGGTCCTGTGTTTTGAGTAAACATGAGTTTCCAGTGACCAGAGTTATCATTCTGGAAGACTGAAAAGCCTTATTTAAAAATTAGCAAAGTTCTCATCTATATCTGTGGGCCTGGGTCGGCCTCAAAGCAACCAGCCTCATATATTATTATACCTCCCTCACTCAAATGGCATCTCTTACCTTGACTGAAAGGGAACATGAGATCTATTTGCGAACATTCACTCTTAGCAATATAAAGGCTTTTCTAATAATGTAATCTTCACACTCACACTTGTTCAGTGAGAGAGACTGCGTATTCTGGTCCTGATCGGGGCTGCACTATGACAACAGAACAGACTTTTTAGTAATTTTTTTTTTTCTTGATATTCTCTCCTCTGTGTTGATGCATAGGATTAGATGGAAGTTTGGTTCATCAACTCTAGACTCCTAGCACGGTACACAAAACCAGACATATACTCTCATCATCCATCTCCAGCATATCACAGCCTATAAAATAACCAACTTCAAATGAAAAGGTTCCATCTGATAGAAAAAGTTATTATAATTAGTCTCTATGTGTTTGACTTTGTACAATTAAACTTCATTCCATTTCCATTAGTCAAGTCTACAAGGTCACATAAAATTTGTGGATGACAAAATGAGAAAGTACTGCCAGTATTGGAGTGGATCATAATTCAGAAAGAGTTGTTCTCTTAAATATATCTAATCCTTCCTAAATTACGACCCAGTCCTCCTCCAAAATTGGTAATACTTTCTGACTTTGTGTCAGCCACAAATTTTATAATTGCACCCATTTCGTTTTTGTAACAAGGTCACTAATTGAAATATTAGACAGGATTGCTCTCCAGACCAAACCTTGAGAAACAGCACTAGTAACTTCTCTTCAGTCTGGTAACTTTCCCTTCAATATAATTCACTGAAGCTTCTACTTTAGCCAGCTTTTTATCCACCTCACAGTTTTCAAATTAATCCTCATTTTCTCATTCCTTAATAATAATTTCCCTTGGGGAACTGTATCAAATACTTCGCTTAAATTTAGACAGATTAGGTTCATTGCATTACCCTTGTTTAAGGAGTCAGCTATCTTATCAAGATATCAAATTAGTCTGATAAAACCTCTACTTGATGAAGCTATATTGCATGTTATCCCATTTCCATTTACCTCTGAAACCTTGATTACTCTCATTCGGAACCTAGAGTCTTCACATATCATTGAGGTCAAGCTCATGAGTTTATGCATTACCTAGGTAATTTTTACTTTTGTGAGTGTATCATATTTGTTATTCTCCACATGATAATATCATGATACATAGTGGGCCACCACAGAAGACGTTTTAACAAGGAGATAGTGATTTCAGGCAGAATCTAGGCAGAACCAGGACCACTCTCAGTACAAAATACTCAATTAAGCTTTCCTTTACTTTGAAAATAATAGTGCTACAGCAGCATAAATCTGAAATAACTGTATGGTGGGCAGACTTCTATGCTTTAAAAAAAAAAATCATCCTACAATTTCTATTCATCCTCACAAATATTTGCCTGCAGACATTCTGGAAATTGTGGAAAGACCACAGAAATATGTTTAAGATCACTCTAATAGGCTTTGTTATGACTTATTTTTATACAATCATACATATTGAAGTTTTATTATCCAAATTATTTTCTAATGAACAACAGGGTCCCACTTACTTTCAGGTTTTGAATACCATTAGATTTTTTTTCTTCAGTAACTTTTTTTGCCTTTCTTCCAGCATACTTAACTGACACTACACATGGCTAAATATAACAGTTTCCTCAACAATACAAATATGACTTTGCTGTAGGAAGTGCTCTGTTAAAGTGACTTGAAAGGAACAACCACCACCTCTTCCTCTGCTAAGCTTAAAACGCAATCACTTTCTGTAGGCACTATAACATCCAGAGCTACATGGGAAAGTCTAACCACTATAAAACATTAAGGAGTAGTGTCTATCTGGGAAAAATGCTACAAGCTCAGGCCAGAGCTTCTTTATGAACTGTAGATTGTTAAGAACAAGCCACCAAGAATAAAACGGATTTTGTCATAGCCCGCATGAGCTCAAGAGCTCAACAGGTTATTGGTATTGATTTGGCACTCAAAAGAACACTGCCCTGACTCATTCAGGAGAGCCTAACTCAGCAAGAAACACAGTAGCACCAGTTAAGTCAGGGCTGGAACAGTATAATAATGGCAGGGTTGGAGTTATTTCAATTCCTGTCATTTTCAGCTTGCAGCATTAAGCATACAGATAGATAAGTGAGGAGGAAGAGATATTTTTGAAAGATTTTTTTGAAGACTAGTATTATTTCTTGACTTCAGCCTATTCATTATTAATTGGTTTTTGATACACTTAAAAGGTAAACTGAACCAATGACCAATTCAAAGCCAATATGTATTGGTAATAGTAGGATCCTGGCCCAAAACCATTTGAGAAAAGATTAGAAAACACAAAGTGGACTCAATTAATTAATCCTAATGATGACATACTTAATTCATCTGTATTCCCACCTTAGTAAGGGTAATCACAGATACCATATTAGAGATACCTTAATAAGGCCAGGCTCTCTTTCTATCTATATTTTTCTTTAGTTTTTCCCATCACTTATATTTTTAAAAGCATGCATTAGAATTGCCCTAAAAAACCCTCCAAAAACCCACATGCTTTCTGCAAAATTATTCAGAATGCCTGCCTCAGTTACTTACACGACTATTATAATTTATGCATATAAAAAATCAACTTAACATTGTGCTCAGAAGATAAGCAATAGCCCTTGATAGCAATAAGAAATTTCTTCTTTTTTTCTCCTTTCTCCTTAAATAGATGTTGTGAAATATTGGACAAATCCAAGAACACAGATCTCCTCCTCTTCCCTAATACTTGATAAGGATAGAAAGTAGCATGCATACAATACCAACTATACAAGACAAAAAAAAGAAATTCCATTTCAAATTAAAATCTAACTTTCAATTATTGTATATCATGAAAATACAAGATAATATTTTTTAGGAATAGAATTTACTCACTGTGAGACAGATATCAAAATACTTAGGCCAGAGGTGGTGATATATGCCATAAAGAAGTAAAGGGGAGAACAACAATATCTGTTATGACAGGAAAAGGCACATATTTTCCAGATTCTTGAGCCTCGAAGCAGTGCAATGGGGTCCATGAATGCCAAAGAAAGTTCTATTGAACAACCAGTGTGCATGACCTAGGAAAGTTAGCATAGGATCTGTTCACCATAGAAGAGCCGCAACTGCCTAAGGCTCCCACGTAAGGCCTATAAGAGGGGGTACCAATTACCATTCCAGACCCACACAAAACCATGTAAAAAAAAAAAAAAAAGATTTCATTAAAGTTCATTCAGGCACAAATATCTCCTTTGTTTCCTCAGTGCACCTTCCAGTACCATCAACCTCAGTACTGTCTACTTCTTCCCATCTATCCAAATATAATCTCTGCCTAAAAATTTTAAAAGTGACATGATTTGTGTTTGCTGTATTGTATGACTCAAGTCAAAGATGGGCAGAGAGAACAGTCATTCAGACACAGCTAACAGCATGTCATAAATTTGCTTTGAGTATCTGAACTTTAGAGGACTTCAGATCTAAAAAAAAAAATACTGTCTCAGTAATCTACTGACATTATTTTATATCCTTGCAGAGATACACAAGATGGACCACTAAGAAACTGCAAAAATATTCCTTCCTTTGTACCAGGTATATCCTTGTCCCTGTATTTCTACCTGAATTTACCCCAAGAAGAGGGAAGGGAGGAGCTATAGACATAGCAGTACCTTATTGTTGCCACAGTCAGATGGGTAGCAACGAAAAAGTCCAAGACAGAGTGCACTAAGGTGGGCTCCGCCCTCCATCAGACAGCGAGCCAAAGGTCTGAAGGTGCAGGACAACGTCACAGGTCTAAGAAAACTTCCTTATGCTGCCTGCAAAATACTGATGTTCTAAGGATTACAAGTTGAATTCTTCACCATTAGGTTTACTTGGATGAGATGGGCTACAGAATTGATTCTTTCCTTAGCGTCTCCAATGTTTTCTTAGCACAGGCATTTTACCAGTTACACCCTCACAGCAGCAGAGCTCATAGGCTGCTCAAGGAGCCCACAGGCACTCCCACTCCTGCAGCTTACACCTGCCAGTGCACACTTGATGGGCATTCTTTACATTCACTTTTTTGAGACACAGAATAGCAGAAATAGACTTGAGAAAAGTCTAGAGCTGATCCCTTCTTCATTAAAGAAAGGCACACACATGAATGAAAGAAAATCACAACTATATACATGTCTCAATCTTGGCTTCCTCCATACTCTTGAGAATTCTTTGGGTTTAGACCTAAAGGCCAAATATGCTTGTGCTCTAGATGTAGAAACTGGACAATTGCAGCTACATGGTGTGACTGGAAAGGTCTCTGTCATCTAGGCAGAGCAAAATCAGGAGCTACATACACTGATTATCACTTCTTCCACTCAAATCTTATCTTCTAGAAAACTGTTCCCCTACTGCTCCCTACACAGATTCTTCAAAAAAAAAAGTGTCCCTATATTTTCTCCATCTCTCTTTTCAGAATAATTTTTCTACTCCATTTGAATTCAGAGTGAAAGAACTCCAAACCTTTCAGCTTCATTTCCTTTGAGACTCCCTCCACAGAAGGCACAGTTTCACTTTGCAAACCAGTTGCCACATACTGCCTCTGGTCTCATAAATGAGCAGTCAGGGTTCAGTGAATCATATCATTTCATTGATTTGATAGAAATCACCCCCCCCACCCCCCCCCGCTACATTACTTTTGCTTAGGAGCAACTAAGTGATCAACCTCACCAAGTGATCACAGTCACTAGACCTGGCAGGGAACACAGCTACACCCTTTCAATAGCTGTTTTGAGCGTAATGTGAAATAGTACATGGTGACCTTCACATCATCTCATTTTCAGTTCCCCCTATTAACATCCAACATATCATTTTTTGTTCTGCCTCCAAAGAAATTACTTTCCTTAAAAGAGTAGTTGTCTGAAGGGAAGCTAAAAAAATAGATCTAGTTTGTAGATATTCTATTCTTCTCTACATGCAAAAATTTACCTGGATGCTGACAGATTTAACAAACAATCTAGTCTTACACAAACATTTGTGTGACACTTTTCTGTGCCCTTAACACAGGTAGTATGAGACAGCACCAAATACAGCTATACAACGCAACACAGCTATAAGGCACAAGGAGACTAGTCCCTTTTAAATAATCTATTTACACTTTATGTGAATTTTTATTTCCTCAAGGAACTAATGTTAAATATGCTGCATCATCTGAAAGATTTAACAACACTGATTTCCACCATCCCTTCCATTCATTTTTCATGTGCCTAAATAACAAGGCTTAATCTATAATGATAATCTTTTCAGGCTGTTGATATTTTAACAGAAAGCTTCCCCTATGGCTGCATCTGAACCTAACAGAAGCCATCAATCTCAGAGGCTCAAAGGCAAGAAACCTTAAAGCAAGGCTTTTAGAGACTTCATTTGTGGTGCAGGTTCTGGTCACTTTTTATTTTATTTCTCTGGAAGTGGTAACATAAATCTATTGCCAATTTGAGAGCATACATTATAAACATAAGTCCTCTCTTGCTGCTGTTTCCTGTAAAACCCCCAATTTTTACTGAATTAAATAAATAGAAATATGAAAAAGCTTGTGAATGTTTTGCCAGTGTATCCAGCATTTTCCATATTTATTTGGGTAAGCTCTTGTAGTACCAACTTGGTAAAAATACATAGCAAAATCTGAACTCTGAGAGCACTTCCAAATTAAAACTTAATTGATTGCACTTCAGATTGGGGTGGAAGGAGAACAGGAGAAGCGAGTTTTCCTACTAAGCATTAGTTGCAAGAAGGGTTGCTTCAGAAGTACCTGAAACAAGCAAACCTTTCCAGTAAAATAATGAGAATTTTTGAATGCAGTTATCTCCTCTCTAATGAGAACAATTTGACCTTTATGGACACACCACTCACAGATCCTTTACTCCTCTCTGATATATTTCCAGGTAGAAAATCATCCCATACATGTATCCTGTAAAGCAGCAACTTGATCAAAACAAGGAAACATGGCTGCGCCAGTGGAAGGCCTACAAACCCACGTCAAGAGCACCCTTCTTTCCCAAAACTTCTGCAGCATGAAAACAGATTGTCTTTTTATTAACTGTTGTCTCAGGTCTCCATGGGAAGTTAACATCTGAAATAAGAAAATTGTCCTTTCTGATCAGCTCGCTAACAAACTCATATAGAACAGTGAAAAGAAACATTTTGCTACCTGTTTCATGCTCTAAATGTACTGGAGCAGATGGAAAGTAGAAATGTTAACACTGGTCCTCTGTACGATGCTGAGACATGCTGACTTTGGCTCTACTTGCTGGGCTCCCTCTCCTGGTGTACACCCGGTAATTGCAACCCTTCAGTAGTAAAGGGGGGTTTGGTTGACCTGAACTTCATGTTTCATTTCTGATATTCTTTCATTCACTCCTTTGCAAGAAATCCAAATTCCCTCATTCTGAAACTTCCTTATATCAAAAACCAGGTAAATTTAAGCAATCATAGCCATGAAAAAATTATCTGCTTTTCTAACTCATACACAAAAGGCAGCGTTGGCAGAAGACTTTTTTTCTAGACGTTTTTATTGTCACAGAAGTTTAGCTGTGCTTCATTTTTGCCTTTTTTAAAAAAAAAAAAAAAAAAAAAGAAAAAAAAAAAGATTTCTTCAAATGAGAAACAAGTGGGAATTTCCTTGAGATGAGGGGAATGGCTGGTATGATGAAAAGATTAAATCCTGTAAATTTTCAGGGAGATTTCCAAGCCAGGCCAGCATGAGAAGTTGAAATCTATACTGCTGGACAGTGGAAGAGACCACTAAGGATCTTTAAAGCCACTAAGATTTGGGGCAAGACTCATCCTGCTGTGTCCCACGCGCAGGGAATATAGGTGAGAACAGTAATTAGAACAGTGATCTGAAATCTCTCTTTACCATTATTAAATGCAGCTCTATGAAATTCAGTCATCTGTCCCATCAGCTTTTCACATTACCTTCATATAAAAAAAAAAAACAAACCAACACCCCTAAGGTGCAAATGGACTAATTTTTAAGTGTTAACCAGCAAAGATGGTATCATGATATCACTGTTTTCCAGTTGAGAGAAACCATGCATTTATGGGCTATCACTATTTAGCTCCTAGTGCTGAATGATACTGTGATCTGGAGGATGGCATCCATCAGTCCCATCTGGTCTTCAGCTTTTTTTCTGTCAGAGGAACCAGAAGCCAGAAATCCTTTACAATTATCAAGAGGAAGATGAGGTATGAGTTAGTGGAAGAAAAATAAAGGCATCTATTTCTGAGACTATTTCATGGCTCCAGAGACTATTTCATGGCTAAGGACCTTCATCTCCATTTCCAACTCGAGCACATTTTCTGTATCAAACTTCACTTCTTGCATTGTCTCAGAGTATCAGAATTTTTCTGCTCCAGCTCTAAAGGAGAAGAAATTTCCACTGAGTTCTGTAGGTGCCTGGGCTCTGGTAGGACTAGCAACAGGGATCCACTTCCCTATCCTAAGGAATGAGACTTTAAGAGTCAACTCCCCTGCAGTCCCTCAGATCTGTCGGGGACTAGGACCCCGACAGATATCTTTGCCTCTTTAGGCTGTGCGATTTAAGCTCTCAAGTACTCCACTGTCTTACCCAGCCCTCAGTTTATTACATGAGAAGCTGTTAGAGCTCAGCATTCCAATCTCTCTGGTGATATATTTCTTATCTCATTATGATGCAAAAGCATTAAATAATGAATAACAGCATATAAAAATCAAGTTATAATGTTATATTAAAGAAAATCATAGTAGTAAGAGAAAGACCAGTGTGCATAATGATTTAAGGGAAAGGCAGAAAGCAATGTACGACTTTCATAACATGAGCGAAAGATGGGATGAAAAGATAATTCCTAACATAACCTAAAAGCAGATCTGAATCCAAGAGACCAATCACCCACCACAGCAATTTTTCTATTCCGCCTGCCAGACTTTATACAGCTCATATTTCTCCTTGTGGCACACTGCTCTTCCTCTAGTGTTCAGCTAACAAAGCTAACCAGAAGGCCTGAGGAAATAATATCCTACTCCTAGGGACCTGTTTCATTCCAAGTATTTTGACACAACATAATGAAAAGGAGCAAATGAATGCCTGATCTCGCATTAAGTGGAACTCAGCACTGTACCACCAGCTGTTCGAGAAAAAAGTTCTTCCTGGGGTAGCACAGGTGGCAGATACAAAGTGCAAATTAGAGCCAGGGCTTCTACACAGCAAGGGTGGCAGACACCGCAGTTGTACTGGCCTGGCGATCCGTGCCCCCGACCTGCGCACGCGAGAGTGAGGGGATGGGATGGCAGGACAGGCGAGAACGGGGCCATGGAGCAGCTGTAAGCAGCACCTTGGCTCAAGTCTGGAAGCAAGTTTCACTGCCAAACACAAAAACCATTTGAGCTAAACTCATTTAACCTTTTCAAATTTGAGTGCTGTATGTTTTGATTTAGCAGCATTGTTTTAATATCTGTAAGGGATGCTTACATCAACCTATACAGCTTATTGTCTGGTCTTGTTTGCTGTTCTTTATCTCTTCTGTGTCCAAAGCAATTTAATATCAGAGCACAACTCTCAGGGAGACAGAGGTAGGCACACTGATGTGCGAGCAAAATCAGGAAAAATACATATTTTTAAAATATGAGCATCAAAACCATCTTAATAAAGGTCCCAAAGGCCAACCTGAATCTCCAACTCTTACGTGCTGAAGACACAATATTTCACAGAGCTGAAGTCCTTCTTCCTTACAAGGAACAAGCAGTAATATTAGTCCTCATGAATCAGAATAGACCAAAGAGTAGTACTTTCCACTTTAGAGAAAAAAAAAAAGGTTCTAATGATGCCTCTAAAATTTAGAGTGGAGAAATGTAACTAAATATGCTAATTTTCTTTGAATTACAATAAGTAATTTCTACATCAATCTTTGCAAGAACCTAATATTTTTAAATATTCCTAGTATTTTAATTTCACATATATTATTAAAGAGCACAAGTCAGCATATAACAGCCTTCTCTATATTTTGGGTCATTTCTCACTTCGAATAATCTGAATGTCTTCAGTGAGAAATAACTTTAACAAAACATGCTGTGAAGAAATTCTGACTTAAAAATCCTACAGCAGACCTTAAGCATAATTAGACTTTGCCTCTTCATCTCTCATAGTAGTTGTTCTACAAAGGCCCTCATTTGGTGTTTATCACAGTTGATACAGCAGATTGCTGAGGGATGGCCTTTGAAATATCTTGCAAAAGCTTTAAGGCTAAAGCACTTGAATTGAAGATCAGACAAAATGCCAGTACAGCACTGAGAACCGCTGTGTGCATTTTCCTTAATTCCACAGCTGATCCCAGCTTGTTGAGTTAGATGTTTTCATGCAGTTTTCACAACAGCCAAAGATTCAGCAGTAAAATACAAATGTTAGAAAGGGGATATTTCTAATTGAAAGCGACTGGATGCATAGGAAAGACCTGGAAACAATAATTTCTCTAAGAAATGTAGCTTGTTAAACTGTTTTGGATACCTGTATTTGTAAAGGTTAGTGAGAATACAGATGGACAAAGCCAAATATTACAAAGTAAGCCTATTCCAACTTCCTAAATTCAGACAGGAAGATTATACTAATCAGTTCAAAAGGAAAGAGACAAATATATCCCACATCCCTTACAGCAGGGCTGTGCCACTGATGGTATGGGAAGAGGACTGTTCAGTGTCAGCTGTATATAAAGTTGTTAGCAGAACGGTCATGCACATTTATCAGAAGCACAATATATTATTTGCCTGTTGAAATTTATGATATGGGGAGAAGTACATCTGTAGTTGTGCAAGAAAACTCCTGGTGATTGGAGATTTGGGGAGAAACAGTGAAAGACCACATGCCAAATAAAACACGGTATCTGTACGTTTGGTGATCTCTTAGGAGCTTTCTCTATTTTTAGGGCAGATCAAACTTGGCCTCTCACTTTATCACCCTTTCCCATACTGTTGCTATTGTATATACAATAAGATCAGCTCTGGTACTTGCTCTGAACTGTGCCAGCATCTATGTGAAATGCAAATCTATGACCAAAGAAAAAATGGGATCACTACAGTTGTCCTGCTCACCTGGGCAGCAGTCGCGTTACCTGGTTTTAGTATCACACACTTCCACATACAAACACCACAACTGGGTCAGGGAACGGCACGTCGGTATCCCACATGGGACTACATTTTGGAGAACCAAAGCACATCCGTAATGAGCAAAGCCACGCGGCAGCTAACACAGCAATCCACAACAGGAAGGTTAGCTGCGTGTGTTTCTATTTTGTGTTGAACTGGAGGCTAAGCACCATGTACAGGAATCACCTCCTCACAAAGTAAACGCGTGTTTTCAGACCAGCGTTCCTCCTTAATTCAGTCTTCTCTCTCAAGCAGCTTGTTATTGTTCTGTTCTCCAGTGCATGAAATCTATTTTTTCCCCCCACTTCATGTTTTCTTCAGTTATGGTCTTTTTATAACAATCGTATTGATTTCTTATTAGTGGTGCCAATGTTTCATTTAAAATATTGCTAAAGAGAATTCTATTCTAAATGTATCAAAATCAAACTGCACAGAACTTTCCATGGTAGTCTGGTAAGTGTATCTGAGCAGAAATGATCACTTACTGGACTTCATGTGTAAGTTCCACTACAACTACAATTTCAATGCTAATAAGGATTTTACTGTATGTATAATTTTACCCAAGTCAGACATATATTCTGTTACAGACTCTACAAAGAGGCATTAATAATATTCTGAGTTTTTCGGGGTTTTTTTTGTAAGTTGTCTTTCATTCTTACTTGCAGATACATGAACCAAATGACATTTTTTAGACAGTTCAGTCTGGTATGCAGTATATAAAGTTGCAGAAGGGTACATGCGTAAAGAGCAGCTACCAACAAACCTCATGCTACAAATGTTTGGTACAATTTCTTACTACGAATGTTTAGTACAATTTTCCAGTTGCTCTAACTTTCCATAGCATAGCTCCTTCTGCAGTATTAATTTTAGGTGCTGAACACTGCACAGCTTAGTGATAAATATTGAAGGATATAGACCAAGATTTCATCGCCCGTTATTACTGCTAAAAGGAATGACATGACTCAGTTATTCTTTGAGTTACATACTTCACTTCTGTATCTGCTAGTCAAAAACTATTTTAACCCTTCCTTTAGCAAGAGGGGGCAGCCATATTTTAAAATAGTTGCATTACACTTGTTTAGATTCCTTCTTGCTTCTAAGCCCATACTGACATAGCCTCTTTTACAGATGGAATTAAGAAAATCATTCTTCACTACTACTGTAGGAGATTCTAGTTACACTGTTCAAAAATATTTATATTGTTTACAAAATAAATACTTCAGAGGAAAGTGTGGAAAAAAAAAGTATTTCTTACTGACACTGTTGACATGAGACTGTCATCTTCACACAGAAGTCAATAGCTACTGGGGTTCTGCAGGACAAGGACAGCCCATTGCCCAGAGATGTGGCCTGAGACTCAAATCTGCATTTCTATTCTTTCACAAATTTCCTATCTTACCTTGGCCCAATCACACAAATTCAGGCTTTCAAAAGTTATCCAGATGCTATAGATTACTTTGAGGTTACCTACCTAAACAGTTTTAAGAATCTGTATCCATTTTCTCCTCTCTAAAACATAGACAGGATATCCTTACCTGATAGGGATGTTAAACTAATAAGCATTTTAAAGACCATCGGTTCCTCTGTAACAAATCCCGATGACTGACAGCAGAAAAAGTTACCCAGGTTTTTGAAGCATCTCTTCAGAAGATTTCTTATTTTAACTTAAGGGCAAATTCATTTCTTGAATAAAGCAGTACTGCTGTCACTAACCCCACTGAACCGCAAGTCTTGGGAAGAAAACACACCTTTCCTACTATTGCTTTGATTCAAATTATTCATGTTTAAAGAAAGCCAAATTAGTAGGAAATGTGAATTCAGTTCCATGAAGCAATTTCAGAGATAACCATCTCCTGCACTGCAGAAAAGTTTACAAGAGGAGCCCTTTATTGCCTAGCTCACAATTCAGCATTACTATGTACGGGCTTAGGAAACTCTGGAGGAGAACAAATTAAACATTAATTACATTTCTTTAAAGCTAACCCTCCTTTAATATACTTGTTTCTAGCAATATCATATCCATAGATGGCTGAACTGTTCTTGAGTTAAGATGCTTTGTTTTAGATGTGAAAAGATAGAAATCGGATATTACATCTTCTAGCTGTTCATCCTTCTTTTTTTTTTTTCTGTGCATTTTGTTGGAGTTAAGACTTCTCTTATGGAAAGTCCATTATCTTTGTAAGAACATCAGACATTTTTTCTTCTTCAAACCTGTTCACCTTGCTGTGCCATTTCTTGCAAATTGCCAACAAATTAAGTGGTTCTAAGTATGGCACTGTTGAACTCACTCACTGCACATCAATGTCAACACACATTTAAATTTTGGGGTTTCTTCTCTCTCCTCTTTACTACTGTTTCGCTCCAATTTTCTTTTCTTTCTGAAAGAGACCGGCCTTTTCTGTAGTTGTTTGACTGTCTGCATTGCATACATAAACAAAAACTAGAGGTTAAAGACACAAGTGTTTTAATCTTTTCGCATACGCAAGTAATATTTCCTCCAAAGAGACACTGCTTCTCTCATGCACAATTATCATTTTATTTTTAACTAATTCTTTATTTAATGCCATCCTTTACCTTGAAGGCTGCAAGATAAAATTTATGAAATAAAGCTCTCTTTGTTTCCACTGGGGTTTACATTAGTATTAGATTCCAAAAGACTAACAGTCCTGCAGCTGGCACCGCTGTTGTTCACTTACCCAACGCTAAGGGCTGCCACGTAGAACAAGAGGATGGAAGCTCTGCTGTGGTAAAGATACTGCAGCCTGGAAGGGGATGCTGTGACAAATGGAATAGCTGGTTTGGTTTTTTGTTTATTTTTATCACAGATGTCTAAGGGGGAGAAAGCAAGCTAACTAGGCTGCTCTGCACATAATGAATATTTTCAGCAGAATTGTTTCCTTTTTCCCTTCTCTCATTTTCTAATCTAACAGCACTCAGGACATTTCTTTTTTAAATGGGCTGAATTTCCTTTTCCTGCTGCTGAAACAGCTACAAGTTTACACAAGCCTTATCTTATAAATTTGACAGACTAAGTATGTAAATCCTGATTTTTGTGTCTGTCTTGCTACATTAAAACACCCACATGTCATTATGACTGCATGCTTGGAGGAGTTCTTATTATAAACATTTTATAGATTAGCCTAAGAAGTCATTAGAGGAAACAGTAAAAGAGAACAGGAGGAAAGAACCTGAGAAGAACTATACAGGTAACGTGGACAGGCAAAAACATGTAGCTAGGTGAAAAGACTTGAGCTAGTTGTGAGCAAAATGAGAGTTGAGCTAAAGAGGAAGACTAGTAGTCCTTCATCACTAGAGCCGCTGTGTGAACAGGGGATACCAAGGTATCCTTTCAGACTTTCTTGGTCTTCTGGAAACAAAGTTTTGTTCAGGAGCAAAACTCAAATAACCAGCTTCCCCAAACTCAAATAGGTACTAAAAAACCCGTGCAGATTTCACATTAAGGTGGAGAGCAGTAACTGGTCACATCTTCTCTTCCCTTTGGGAGGTACCAAACCTGAGGCATTGGTCCCAAACATCTGAGCTACCTCAGGACTTGCTCCAGGACTTAATAAACTTGGGAGCAGAACTGTATGCTTTCTTTCAGAGGACATGATAGCAAATCTGCAAGAAAGCTTTTAGAACAATATCCCCTCCCGAATCACTTTTAGTATAAGAGACAATAATCATTGCCTCAAGTACAAGCTAGGCAGATGCGGACTTATTCTGAGGGTTCTACCGCGGCTACAAAAATATGAGCAAAAAAATCTCATTGACATGAAAGAGCCCCTCCTTCATACCAAGATAGTTTCATATTCCAGACACTTCTCACAGTACTCTGATCACATTATTAATCATAAAAGCCCCATAGCTAGCAAAATATCCTCTTCTTTGGTAAGAACAAAACAATACTGAAAGGTCAAGAGAAGTAACAGCATGAATCATAATAGCAGGCAACTGCGTCTGCTGTGGTATCAAGGTACTAAAAAATGGCATCAGAAGTTGCTTGATCAATGACTGGAGTAGACAGATAAATGAGCTCATCGGTGAAAGCCTACTTGACTGACAGCTACAGCAAATGTCTTGACTACAGGTGCCTGAAGTTCATTACCATTACTGGCAGGTTCCCACTTGGAGGCCTCAGTTACAGAATCCCCAGCGGAACGAATGGTTAGTGACAGATATTTCTTCTCAGCTTTGTTAGAACATTCATGCATTGGGGGTTAGGATTTAATGGCACATTACATGGTGAGGATCTGGACCAGTAATTTTAACTGCACTCATTTGCTAAGTTTTCATTAAAGTCTACTCACTCCATTTGAGTTAACTTGAAGAAGTTATCACAAGATACCACACTATTTCAGATAGCTGTTTTAAACAGCTACACGTGACTGCCAAGTACTTCGTATCATGAAGAGAAACTTGATATGCCATCATGACATTCTCTGTGTTTTATTGCAGTAAAAGCTCCCACCTGTATTATCCGCTTGGAGCTACCTTTAAACACCTTATGCAGCAATGGAGCAATGTTATCCCTCTTTTGCAAACTTTTCCTCTGTTCTTACATATCAAGTAACTTAGCCAAGATCATTTTTTGCATATAACCACATAAATCATTCTGGTCTTAAGTGTCTTTCACAAAACAACCACCATGCAGTGAGGGTCAGCATGTTTATAAGAATACCCTAATGAACTACAGATTGCAGAACGAAGAATTAATTATTTTTACATTCAAATTCTAGCAGAAACTTCTCGAAGAAAAGGTACCTCAGAAAACAATGTATGGACAGTCTCCTTTGCTGAACTTCTGCCTCTGAATTCCTCTACTTCCATGCAGATAAATTAACTTGCACTTTATTCTCATTAGCCAAGAAATTCTTGCAATATCTTACAAACCATTACACAATTTCTCCTTTTTCTTTTTGTTGGATATACTGATATAACAATTTATACAAAATATACATTTATACCTTTGTCTCCATCACACATATTTCCTGTTTAATATACACAAAATGTTAGTAATAACTGAATAGTCTCACATACTGTCCACATCTTTTTGGAAAATAAATTAACAGCAACCTATTGAATGTCAGAAAGGAGAGAGTTTGCAATTTTTATTGGAGCACGCAAATAACTACTCATGCTGCAAAAAAACGTTAGTAAAAGTACTTTTGAAAGTCATAGATCAGGAAATATAATTTTTTATATACCATGAAAATACACATAGTAATATCTCAATTAATTATATCCATAATTACCTTTAATGCAACTGAGAATAAAATTCTACTAAAACCCCCTTGAAGAGACGTAGCCAGCCTGACACACCTCTTCGTTGATTTAAATGGTGCCTTTAAACATATTGCAATAAATCTGCAGCTTGCCTACTGTTCAAAAATACACACTAGACAAATGATCCAATGCATTAATCATGGTGTATAACTGCAGTAAAATAGTAAAACAGCCACAGCCTGAATAATGTTTACAGTTTGTTGACAATGCTTTTCCAGTCAATTGTCAAACACTTCTTATTTTCCTGAATAAAATCTTTACTATAGACTTAAGGGAATGAATAGTATTTAAAGTCTCATGCAGGTGACATTCATAAGATATTTTTCTCATCATTCAGCAATAACTTACACACTTTTTTCTTCATTTTACTCTACCAAATTGCTACAAGAACAGTCACCAGGACATTTAGGTTCATGTATGGTTCACAAAAATCATTATTTCTCCACAAAATGGAACATTGGAAATTAGATCATTTCTTGAGGGCAATGAAAATAATGTTGCTTACTGCTATTTTTCTAGGTTTGTACATATAACAGCACTGTGCAATTAGCTGTCTGGGAGGGTAAATGAAGTAAAGTAAGCTCATTCATTGTACAGTAGAAGCAATAACTCATCTTAATCCCATATTAATATAATTTCGGATTTTTTTAGAAATAGACTGCTTCTTTTCCATTCCAGTGCAAGTTATGCATCTTATGCACATTCTGAGCATGCCTTGATAACCACAGATTCCATTATGTGTTTAATAATTGACTATTCAATAGAGCATTGATGTATTTTTGTCTGGAACTAATTCACCTTTGTCTGTGTATCAGCATGAACGTACAGTGAATTACAGATATGGTCTTGAAATGTAAAGGCCATATGCTTTATTCATCTCAGGTTTTTCAAACTGCGTATTCATGACAAGCACCGCTTGGAAATTAATATCCTAACTTGTATATGCTAGTATATACACAAAATGATTTATTAGAGCGGTGATTCACTGAAAAGCACCTTGAACCTTCATGTGGAATACAGCACTTCCTGCAACAGGCCTGACCTCCCAAGCAGAATTACCCATTGCTGTATTTGCAGAGACACGTGTTGACATAGCGTATTAACAAACAAAACCAATGGTTAGTGTATTTAAAACATCACATTAAAAAAAAGCCACAGAGAAAATTGCTACAACTCATACACGTGAATAGCCCTGTGACAGAAAAGCAAGCATAAGAAAGTCCCCACTGTTCCATGCAGATGTGGTCCCCCACCATTGCCAAGTTGAGGCAGGAGTGGGGAAGGTTTGTTAACAAAGCATGTATTCACAAACATAGGAGATTCTGTCTCACCAAAAAATAAGCACCTCCATCCCCTCTGTCCCTCCAAACAATCCCAATCAAGATCCATCAGCCTGGGTAGTTTTGAGCACAAACTTTGTGATTTAGGACACACAACCCCGCTGAATTAAGTTGGTCTACAGTACATCAGTCAAACCAGCACCTTTAAGGGTAATAATTTCACAAAAAAAATATGCATGTCACTTGGCCCCAACTGAGCTATTGGCCCAATGGTGCCTTAGAATTTCCTCCAACTATAACAATACCTAATGCCTCAGAAGTAAAACAGTAATACCCTGAAGTAAGACATCAGCTGCTTTTATCCTGGTCTCTCAAATCTAAAATTGTAAGTGATAGATTTATTAGCCAGTTATGCAGTTCTTATAAGACATCCCCCTACCCTAACACAGTGATAGGTCAGTGATATCCTATGAATTATTATGGACTATAGGAAGTCTTACTGATTTCACTTACTTATTCCAAATTCACTTGTCCTGAGCTTCACCTTGCATTGCTTCTGGTCACTGAGGTAGAAAAAAATTAGGAAGTAATTAGTGCACTTCGTGATTTTAATTCTATCAGTCAAACGTGGTGAAAGTTTGCTCTCATCTAGTAATTTTATCTGTTACTCTGTCTTATTAACATATACCATGTTAGAATATGTGCTAAACACACAATATTCAATTTAGTATCTTAAGTTGAGTTACAGAATGTGCTACTGCTTTATTATTATTAGCAAGTGTTTACTCAAATAACTGCAGAGTATACTAACATTTCAAACATCTCTTGACAAACTTACCTTAATTCCTGCTCTCTCCCCAGCCATCCATCCCGAATCTTTGGTTTTAGTCTCTTAACATGTTCACTTCAAACCATATGAGACTTTCTTCCATTAATTTAAAGGCCTCTGCCAACCCTAACTATTCTATGATTGTATAATTTGCAGTTAATTGTTTTCCCTCTGAGGGTTTAAGGAATGCTGTACACTAGAAAGGGTCCCTTTTTTTTTTTGCCAGATGACAAAGAGTACTGCAAACATTTTTATCCCCCAACACACAGCCTTATCTTGAGATACATTTTGTTAAACTGGATCACGGATTTGTTAAAGCTAAGATAGAAACCACCATGATGATTACTCTCTAAAGTCCCTATGCACACTCAGTGTTTCAAAAGCCCCACACAAACAAACATCCTACCACAACAAAAACTCACACTTGTAAATTCAAGGTACACACAACCCCATACATTCATGAAATTCTATTTTAGGGCTACTTACAGACACTCTACATGTCCAGTTGAAAATAACATTTCACTGCTGCTATCAAACCAACAGCCCAGAGCTGCTGTGTTCTGTTAAATAAGCACCGTTTGTCACCCACCTGCAGCTGCTGATGAGTAAGGTAATTCCTCCGCATATAAGGAGAGGATTTAAAGTTTTGTCAGCTGCAAGCTCTTGGCCTGGCTGTACCAGTGGGGCACTGCAAGTACCCAGCTATCTTTTAGGTGTAGATCTTGTATATAAAAAAAACACCAAACAAATAACACTTCAAAGACCTGACCTAGGATTTTTAGGAATCTATATTTACTGACTTCTAACACTTCTGCGATGTCTAAATTTCATTTCCCTGAGGACTGCTGGTTTGACTATGCTGCTATCCAAGCGTTAAATACCTTCATTATTCCTTAGATGCTTGTCTGTGATTGTGTCTCATCTGTTACTGGTGGAGCTCTCAACAGGAAAAGTCAATTTAACAATTTTCTGAAGCAAACAGCAACTTACAAGATGTGGACTCAATTCACAGTCAAGTTAAAGCGCTGGGAATCTTTCCAAGATTTTTCTAGATGTTTAATGTGGTCCTGTAGTATTTAAGAATATTTCTACTCTTCCACACCTTTCTTCATTGAGAATACCTTTGAGAGGTACCACTGATTCCCAGTGATTTATTTTACTGCATGTTTATTTAACAAGATATGCTCTTTACCTATTTACATGGTGTCACAGCCCTGATATGTTGCACTTTCACACCTGGGCTTGTTTTTTTGTTGGAATTGTGATTGCAGACATGTGGGCAACAAAGATATTGCACATTAAGACCTCAATTATATAGCTTGTTTTTCCTTGATTTTTCTTCAGGACAACTAATATTCATTTATAACACACAAAGCCATTTTTTTTTCTCTTTGCACATAACTCTGTTAAATTGTCACTGCATTTAGCAAAATGTAGCTAGGGAAAATGATAAAAGGGAAAACGCTTTCAACTGAAGACTTTGGGAGATAATGCAGGTTCCGCATTAGCTGGAAAATTACTGACATTTCATTGCATGAGGGATGCTGTTTTCTGAGTGGATACTTCACCTTTTAAAGGGCTTATTACAGGGTTGGCTATACGCTGTACCATTACACACAGGTTTTGTCTTTCATCACCAACAATGGCAAGTAACAACACTGTTTTAAAGCTCTAGAGACATTTCAGCTGCTGATGGCTTCTAAGTAGTGAAAATAAACCAGTAGTTTCCCATTCCTGAATTACTTTATGCTGGCATAGTTGGCTCTCTTGGTTCTCTGTACGCAGTCTAAATAAGTTATGAAACGCCCCGCTCAGGACTAAAATGAAAATATGTGGGAAAGGAAGATCAGTATTAAAACACTCATATCTTTAATTAAAAATAAAACCTGCCCTACCTATTGTAATTTTCTGTCTCTTTTTTAACATGCATGTATTGTCAATTGAATGTTAGCACATCATAGTGTGCTACTCTGTTTTGCAAAAATAACTAACAATGACAGTTACGCAAGATTTTATGGCTCTTCTGAAGGAAAAAATCTTGACACAGTAGTAATGAAAAGAAAAAAAAAGCCCTTAGGTCTGCTTTTCACAGAGCTTCATATAAAATATTCTTCTCTGCAAGGCTTTATTTCACCAGTGATCTCTGCAGGAAGAACAGAGCCACAGATAAAGTCAGGCACTGCCATCAGATTCTGAATTGCCTGTGTACGGACAAGCCAATTAGTAAGTAGCAATAAGTCATCAGGTGCAATTGAAAGGAATATGCAATCTGGCTTTCTCTTTCTCAAGAGACACTTATCTTCTCATCTATTGCAGCTATAACTTGAAACTCCTCTGCAGTTGCCATCTGGCATGAAAGTGTGGATCTGGGCCTAAATGAGAAACAATAAAGATGGATGAAAGCCCCGATGCTTTGTGCTGCACAATATTGCTTTGTAAAAGATCTTTTAAATTATACAGAAATCAAGATTTTGAGCATTATATTTATGCCTCATCATATCATTTTAAAATTTATATAAAACAGATTAAATAATCTTCTAGCCAAGTCATTAAAACCTAGACTGGTGAGGGCTGAGAGAGAGACAAATCCCCTAGCTGACAAAGATAACAGAGTCCAAGAAAGAGAAATCTGTTAAAAAATGGGCAAAATGCAATATTTACATTGCATTTAATTTTTATGCTTAAAAGCTCGATAACGTGTGTTTTAAAAATATGCACAAACATGAACACTTTGGTTTTTTAATTAAAACAATGTTGTGTATCAATAGTCTTTGAGGAGGGTGGTGATGTTGGTGAGACAGGAAGGGCAGGCATCCGACTGACGTTAAGGGGCTGCAGCCGACCATCGCCTGAGTAACGCTTTCCACTGCCTGGCGAAATGGGACAGGTTTCTAAGAGCAGGAGCACCATCACCGTGTGTGCACAGGGGGAATTCTCTTGTGGGAAGAATGACTCCTCAAAATGTCTCCTCAATGTCTCCTCAAAACATAAAACCCTCAAAACATAAAACTCCTCCTCAATGTCTCCTCAAAACATAAAACCCACACTACAAACCACTTTGTCCACAAAAATCCTGGTGTACTAACTGTAAGATCAGTTATGAGCAGGCAAAACCTCCCTCTATTTCCTCCTGATGCCAGTAGGAGAGGAGAAGAAAAGGAGGTCAGGGGGAGAAAAAACTCTGTAACTATATTTTGCTCCCAGAAAATAGCAACAAATGAGCATTTCAGCAAACCTGTGTGGCTATGGCAGTAGGAATCAAAGCCTGGATTACCTCCATTACTTAGAATGGGGAAATGATGAGCCTTCACAGCAATTCTTCTCAGATAAGCAATAATGAAATCCACATATTATACCCATTTTTTTCTATGTTACACAACTCCATGTTATGGAGAAGCTATTTTAAAAATTACAGAGCTCCCCAAAAGTTGACAGCTCTGTTTCACAACAAACCTTCAAGGTTTTGAAATGAGTTTTTGTTCTGCATTGAAAGAACACAAAATCCTCTCGGTATCTTTGTAGAATGGAATTGTGTCACATATCCAGTATTATGAAAACCTGTGTGCTTTCCAGCACTAGACTTGTTTTCTTTTCTCTCTGCCCTATCTGTGCAAGAGATCAGCAAGTACCATGCAGTCAAAACTTTTATCAGAACAAATATGCCACCATGATACATTCCCATTTTGACTAGTGCTACATTTTAACTAAAAGTACTTTAATGAGAATGATTCCCATCCTTACAGGACTGTTCCCTGCACTTTAAACAGAATCTTAATGCCCAAAGCATCATTGTTCCTCTCGCGTATACCAGTGTAAAGCTATAAAGGTTCTGTTTGGGCTAGGAAGGCAAAGAAGTTACTGTCCCCTGTCCGTATAGAAGCGCATGTTTCTTTTCAATCCAAATTCACCCTTGGAAGGCAGATATAAAGTTTACACTATATTCTCACTACCATCTTTTTTACTACTGGAGTTTCTGCTGGCGTGGCCTTCCCCACATCCTGCTCTGCTCCCAGCAGAGCTCCCACCGCGTCTTTCTCCAGCGAGGCCACTGTCCCACCCGGCACCGGGACGTCTGTCCAGCCACATCAGCACGCAGCGATCCAGCAAGTGCCAATATCGGATCGTGTCATGGAGAGCAGTTTTTCCTCTGCTGGTTTACCCACGTACCACAGTGGGGACATGACAGCACCTTTGCTGTGCAGTACCTTTGCTGGACAGAATCATATTAAAGTACAAGTATTTTCTGCCTCGGCCCATTCTGAATTAGAACAGAGCCATCCCAGGAAAACAGCCATGGTTTCCTTTTGGTAACAGTATTAGTTCCAGTTGCAGCTCAGCAGAACTATTAGATCTCAAACTTCCAATTACGTAGAGGCTTTAGGGATGGGAAAGTTGCCATTTGACAAAAATGATGCTGTGGTTTCCAGTACAATTATTAAAAATACCTGCAGTAAAATTCTTTAGGTTACAGAGGAAGAACACAGTAGCATGGTAACATCCGTCAAGAGATATCTCAAAGAGTTTAAGAATGAAAAGCAAGGTGCCAAATACTCTTATGAAATCCACTTGAAAGAAACACTACCAAGTTTCTTACATTAAAAAACTGATTTTTAAATGATCTGATAAAAATTCTCTTGGACTGCATATATGTTGTTGTTATTTACAGATATAAGCCTGCACAATTTTTTTAAGAGTCATTAAATTACCAAACATAACTCTAACGCTGAGATTTTATCAACCAATAATACCACTCTACTGGAAAGATTATATGGAATGTTATCTGAAACATTATGCAAACAAAGTGAGCTATTTTAACTTCACAAAAAATCAAAATACAAGCAACTAAAATCAGTGATCAAAAGGAAAAGACAAAATGAACGGAAGACAATGCCTACCAAGATACAATTGATACATATTGACAGAATTTTACAAACAGTGGAGAATTAAGGAGAGAGACAGAAAGAACACCAAAATAATAAAAAATGCATGTATGACAGACTTTCTATTAAAAGAGAGAAAGAAAGGATGAAACATTTGATTCTGTTCACCTGTGACAAAAAAAAAAGCTTTGATCATCATGGAGCCTAAAACAAGCACGAAATTTTTATTTATCTGGCTTTCAGTGTTTGTATTTTATCTTCTAGATAAGTCTTCCTTGCAGCCAAGTTAAAAAGTTCTATGATTGTTATCTGAGCCCTTTTAAGTTCTTTTTTTTTTCCTTAGCTTTCAAATAAAGCTTTGCATTCTGCCCTGTCTCTACCCCTACTCATTTATCTTCCGCAGCTTTGGTGGAACAGTGCACACTGGAGCCTGCTTCGCTTTGTTTCTGCACTGCATTTTGATTTCTACTGCTCGCCTCAGTAATCACGGATTTGCTACTGTTTGCCTTTAATTCTAATAGCAATCAACCAACTCAATGATTTTCATTTACAGGAAGTTAACATTTTCTTGTCCGCCCGTATTTGTAATATTTGATTTAATGTTCAAACTAACTGCAACTGCAGCATTTAAGTAATTTACAAATAAAAGCTTGCATATTTACTTCACAGATTAAGCTGAGTGAATGATCACCTCGTTGTCCAAGCCAAGACTTCAAGCTAATGCTTTCCAATTCTGTTATGGAGGGTAAAGGTTAATGAACACTTCTCTCATGTTTCTCTTCTCCATCTCCTCCCAATAGAATTTTTTTTTCAGATCTGAACTAGGCATCAGTAAAGGCCAGATGCCAAGAACTAAAAGATAATACTGACTCTCCGCACTGCTGTTTTGGCAGATTTTACAATTACAAGGCCTAATTCTGCAGCCTTGATGTGCATAATTTGTGTAAGGCCCTGGGAGCTTTGTGTCTCCAGAACTGCAGCGAATGTCAAATTTTCATATAGCTGCTGATTCACAGCATCTGGAACAACTTTGGCTTGGAACTTCATACTCCTAGTTTTACACCTTGACGTGGGTATTCTAATTTATCTTTTACTTAATTGTAACAGAAGAGTAACAGAATAGTATTGTTGCTCCAAACTCCCACTGGAACTAGACCAGAATTGAAACCCATGAAAATAAGGCTACTGTGATCAAGAGCAGAAGCCGGTCCAGTGATTACCATTGTCTTTCGGTAATTGTCAGAATGTTACATGATTTTGTAGAGGTAACTTTGTCTTAATTTAATTGCTAGAAGACAGGTTTTAATTAGTCCATCTTTCATAATAATCTCGGAACTTTCTGAGGTCGTTTGTTCTTCCCTTGGAGCACAGCATCTCAGTGCTTCAGCTCTTGCACACTTTCTTGTCTGGTATTCATCTCTTCCCATCATCTCTTTTACATCCCTGCACTTCAGGCACAATTTGCAATCTCATCCACTGCAAGAGGGCTCAATGGAGAACAGTTTAGGATCAGACCTACTGCTCCATTTGTTTACAATTAGCAAATTCTTCTAGATATAACTCAGTTAATAGAATCATAGAATCAGAGAATAGTTTCAGTTGGAAGGGACCTTCAAAGCCCACCCAGTCCAACCCCCCTGCCAGGAGCAGGGACATCTCCAACCAGATCAGGTTGCTCACAGCCCCGGCCAACCTGGCCTGGAATGTTTCCAGGGATGGGACATCCACCACCTCTCTGGGCAACCTGTTCCAGTGTTCTACAACTCGCATTGTGAAACATTTTTTCCTAATATCCAATCTAAATCTACCTCCCTCTATTTTAAAACCATTACCCCTCATCCTGTCACAAGAGGCCCTACTGAACAGCCTCTCCCCATCTTTCCTGTAGCCCCCCCTTTAGGCACTGGAAGACCGCTACCAGGTCTCCCCGGAGCCTCCTCTTCTCCAGGCTGAACAGCCCCAACTCTCTCAGCCTGTCCTCATAGGAGAGGTGCTCCAGCCCTCTGATCATCTTCGTGGCCTCCTCTGGACCCTCTCCAACTGGTCCACATCCTTCTTATGTTGGGGACTCCAGAGCTGGACACAGTACTCCAGGTAGGGTCTCACCAGGGCAGAGTAGAGGGGCAGAATCACCTCCCTCGACCTGCTGGCCACGCTCCTCTTGATGCAGCCCAGGATGCGGCATTTTATTCATTAAACAATTCTTTAAAACTCTCATTTGAAATGGAAAGCTTATGTTTAAAGGCAACAAGCAAGAAATGCTTATTATTACAACTGTGATCCAGTTTACAACAAAAATGGTGAAGGACAGATCCTCAGCTAGCATAGAACAGTTCCCACATTAATTTATGTCACCTCACATGCTCACCCTTAGTTTTCAAGCTTGATGCACAAGATTTAATCTTTGGATAGGTTTTGTTTTTTGTAAATGAAACACTGTTTATTTTTCTAGGGAATCTTATGTATTCCCAAAACACTTAACAGGAATTCAAAATACACAAAGAGGAGGTTTTAATTCTAGCTACTCCTTTTCAGAATAAGCTTTTCATGTTCAGTAAGCCTGATCAGCAAAAATAAATGACCCATTATGCACTAGGATGTCAGCTTCACAACATTTTTTAACATGGATTTTTCTCCCTCAAAGGGAGTTGGGGGAAATTATTGTTTCTATAATGTTGTACATCCCTTGATAAGAAAGAATATTTATACATACACATCAGTTAATTTCTGCCTATCTGGCTTTTCATCATTATATAATCCCATAGGATTTTAAAGCCTGAACATCTATAGTCTAGGCTCGCTATATGGAAGAAATTGCTTGTGTAGTCTTTTTGTCCAACATTTTTCCTGTATTAAATGATATTAAAAAAAAAATCGCTCCACCGCTAACAATACTGTTTCCCTACCATCTTAAATTATAAGTTGTTTTCTAAAATAAAACTTCATGGGAACAGGGTAGGACCAGAGAAGAGCAAGTAAATGTCATAGAGAAATACACAGCCACACACGGGCAAACGACAATTTCAGCACTGCCCACACTGCCACTTCTATCATCATAAAGTGTCAGCTCCAGGGATCATCTGCTTGCGTGGGTAATTTAGCATTGGGGGAAAGAACCCAAACCACCTTCATACATGTGCTTAAAAGCAGAAGACATAATACTTTATATTCTTATCTGAATCTTATTTTTTAGGCTTGTGCCTTGTCTTGGGAGTCTAATTTATGATTTCAGACTTTCTAGTTATGCCTAAAAGGTACATACCCTGCTCCTAGTGACAAGCTGAAGACCAGAACGCTGAACCCATCCCCTGGCCAGCCTTTGGCAAGGTCAGGCGAAGATGTGAAGTACAGCTTACGGCCTCCGGGCAGCAGTGAACTTTCATGGTTTGCGTGTGCATTTCACACAGTAAAGATTAAAAATACAATCCATGGTCCTATTTATTTTTTTACCACAATGTCAGACGAGAGGAATAGTTGTGCTTCCCTTTAACATTATAAAACCCAGGAGATTTTGCGTAGATTCTAGAAGTAACTGGTGAGATTCTGACATCTCAAGGAACTGGATTTTACATGCCTAAGAATTGAAGAGAATAAGCAAATGGCTTAAAACTCTCCTGACTTCACTTTTTGCTAGAATCTGTTTAACACACACTTTATGACGTCTGTGTATTTTGCAAAGTATTTGATGGCTGATGGAGGGGAAGGTGACTCTGTGACGCTATTCATCAGAGAAAGCCGAGTTCACTACTCCATGCCTCCGAGAAAGCCACTGCAACTCAAACCCTTTTCGGTAAAGCACAACCCTGGAGCCCCAGAGCCCATCCTTAAAAACTGAAATAGCAGCAGGAAGCCGAAAGTTCGGCACGTCACCTTGCGGTGAATAAAGGAGTTAAAATGTCGGCTCTCTGACAGGAGGGGGTGGCCAAGGCCCTCCGCGGCGCTGGCGGGAGCAGGTGGCGGAGGGGGCCAGCCCCGGGGCCGGCCGCCCCGACACGCAGCGGTACCTCCCCTGGTCCCGCACGGCCGCAGCCGGCTGAGGGCGGGCGGAGGGGAGCGGGCGGAGCCCCGAGCGCGGCTCCGCGCCGCCTCCCCGCAAGGCCTTGGGCCCGGCGGCGGCCTGCAAGTCCAAGGGCCCGTCGGGAACCGGGGCTTGGCGGGCGGGCCGGCCCCGTGCGCCCGGCGGGGAGGGCGGCGGCGGATCGGTGGAAGGCGGTGCGGTCCGAGCGCTGAGCGGGGCGGTTGGGGCAGGAGCTGGGGGGTGGTGGGCGCGCAGGGTCTGCTCTGGGGTGGGCCGGGCCGAGGCGGGCGGCGCTGCGGGGCCGGAGGGGTCTCTGTCGGCTCCGGCGGCAGCGCCCGCTCGGCCCTAGAACACCCCGAGGGAACGTGCGGGCCTTTACAGGCGGGGGCTGCAGCCTGTCGTACTCTCCACGTCAAATGCATGATAAACATACATCCAGGACCATACAGAGGTGCTTCAAATAGAAAAGTCTTGCTTTTTTTTTTTCCTTCTCTTTTATTTTTTCCCCCCAGAACACCTACTCAAGTGCAGTAAGAGTTAAAGAAGGCAAGCAGGTAGATGGTTACTTTTTTTTTTTTTTTTTAATCTGGCTTTCACTATGTCACTTACTCATCTTTCTCCTGTATTTCAGTTTAAGAGGTTGTTTTCCCCCCTTTGCAACAGCTGTTTTTGGTTTTATAAATCACCCCTGAAGTTTATTTTCTTTAAGCTTTGTAGCAATACAACACGTGAGTAGTTCATTTTCCAGGCTTCATTTGCTACTTAAGTCCAGTTACATTGCATAATTCTAGCAATAAATAAGCTTCATGCCTTTAACTTCAGAAACACAAATTTTAGAATCTGGCTTAACTATGATAAGCTAATTAGTGTTCAGATGATCAAAAAGACCTTAGAGAAGCCCAGAGATGTCTGAGGGAGGCACTGAGGACACAGTAGGTGACAGCCCTGTCAAAGGGGAATTGGAGCTATTTGAGGTTCTGCCTTTTGAAATCATTTAATGTGACAAATTGGATTTCATTGCAGTGATGATTTCTAAGGTCTTAATTTATAAAATGTTTAAGTAGCTACTGCTGCATCTGACAGAGCAAATTAAATGGGCTGGGCGAAGCTGTTGACCCCCAGCTGTCCCTAGCAGGGCACTAGTGCTGCCTGAGTCTCACGAGCCAACTTCATAACTATTTTTTTCTCTCTTTAGCATAATACACCACTCAAAAATGCTGTAGAAGCCCCTTTGCTCACCAAGCATTGCATATTTTTCTTAACAGTAACAAGAAGAAATTAAGAAATTGGCCATTCGGCTTACCAAGTATAATGGAGATCTAAAGAAACATAAGAAATGCTGTACTGTGTCAGAATAATGGCCTGTCCAGCCCAGCGATCGGTCTCAGGCAATGGAGAGAGGAGATGCAGTGTAACTGTATGGTTATTAATGTTTATTTCAATTATTATAAGAAATTAGAAGCATTTAGGGTGATAGTTGCAATGTGATTGCAATTGTAATTAGGTTCCTAATTTCATTATAGTTGTTTCAGAATCACACTTCTTTTCCTTTGGATGGATACAAATCCTCATACAGGTGAGATATTCTTAAAGAGCAAGCAAAACATTTTGGACTATAGGCAGAGCACACAGTTTGACTTCCTTGAATTCTTTGGTTGTACAAGATGAAGGAAGTAGAAATTCTAAATTGATAATTTAATTCAAAATATAAGGACAACAAGCAATGCGAACTCTTGAGCCTAGGAGCCATTTACTTAAGCTGCCTCATTGCTATGCAAAATCCTCAGTGTCAGCAGGTAAACTCAATACATCAGTGTAAGAAATGCTAGTAATGCTTTTCATTTTGATGGCTTAATTGCAAATAGCCCTCTCCTTATTAAGTATGCTACTTTTAGGGACACCTGGGTGGTACTGAATTGGTGCAGGCGGGCATGTTTTCTCCAGCAGCAGCTTTACATAGTCATTATTAACCTCAGCTGTTCAGTTAGGTTTGTTGTCTCTAGCAGTACCTAACAGATGAAGTTTCAGAGGAAGATAAGAAAACCTATTGTGCACTTAACAAAGTGGGCTGTTCTATATATTGCAGAAGAATTCCTTCTTGGAGGTGGTCAGGTAAACCTCGAAGCATAGAAAGATAGCCTTTTTAGTTAAGTTTTTTTTTTTTTACTTTATTTTAATTCTTTACTTTGTTAGAAGATCTCTTCCATGTAATTGTGCCAGTGAGATGTTCTTTTCTAGCCACACAAACAGTGTCAGGAGTTAGTTCTCCTAACACAGTAGATAGCAAGTAGTTATCCCTTTTTGAAACAGAAAAGCAGTGGGATTCTGAATGTTGATGTTTTAACTTTGGACTTGCTGCGTAGTCTGGAAATCCTGCATTACCCTGTAGTTGCTATATGTGGTTATTTTGCATCTGAGTGTTCTGCAGTAATACTTTCAGTGGTTTCATTAGTTTGCTACCTTCTAAAGCCAGCTTTATAGAAACAAATTTTAGTGATTGAAGATACTTTCCTTACCACTTAACCACTTGCACAGAAATGGTAGATATTTATTTCTGTTATTGTTTTGCCTTAGGTTCTGCTAAATGTATTTTGCAAATTGTAAGAAAATTGCAGAAGACATTGATAGAAGAAAATTCACTCTGAATGGCTTCTCAAAAGGAACTCTTGAAGTTTTAGTTAGAATTTGTTTTGACAGTGCTTTCAGTAAATCAGCAGTTTGCTTAAAAATAGGCACCCTGGGTTGCAGTTTTGCATGTATTCTCTTTTTCCTGTAAAATCAATACATTGTTCTTCGTGGATGACTGACGCTTACATTGAAATAGAATGATAGCTGTTGGTTACTTAAAATAGTTTATACAACTGTAGAAGAAAAAGCTTATTCATCAGTGTGATAAGGACACAAGGAATAGGAAAGAAGCTGACTGTTTGATGTTGAGAGATCTCTAAGGATCATTGGGTAAGTAATTATGAAGACCATACTGCAGTGAATACAGAAAGATGCCGGGATCAGATTGTATTCCCTGGACTGCGTTGACATGCTACAAGAAGGTGCAGGGACTGCTGTTATGCAGTGCATGCTGAGATCCTGCATTACCCAGCGAACACTGAATGTGTGTAGTTTGCCAAGCTGGTCTTTTTTTACTTATTTTCTGGCTTGTTCTGGGTTAGTGTAGTATCATTTGCTTTGTCAAGTGATGATGTAAAGAGATGAAAATGCTACAGAGCTCCGTTTCTAAGCATTACTGAATGTTTTACAGGCAGTTACAGTGAAAGGCTTTTTTTTAAAAATTGGGGAGTATTCCATTATTTTCCCAGAGAATACAGGGAAAGAACATGAGTGTTACACTCTGGTTTGTCTTTACATTTTTACTGTTTAAAGACAACAGATAAATCTGACAACCTCAAAATGTTTCATAAACACACTCATATATGCATGTTAACAATTTGAGGGTCTACTGTTGATGTACATAAATGGTTGTTGTTTTATTTCATTGTTGCCGAGTTGCTGAATTCCATATTGTTGTTCAGGCAATAGGCAGTCTGTAAGCATGGTTATTTTGCAGGATGAGGGTCCAGATTGAGAATATTAAGAAAACTCCTGCATAATACTATCCTGGGAGTATTCCTGTGGCCATCTTATCGTCCATCTGGGGACTGGACGCTTTTGTGTCCACTGTATAATTCTGGTTATAAACCTGCAACGAATAATTTCATAGTTGACTTGAATTCACTGGCACTGTTCTGTGTGTGTTGACAATACCATTTTTTGAGATTGTGCTAAGGAATTATTCTATTCAAGTTTTTTGTGCTTGAAAATCAATTGAGGTGATACCGTGTTTGTTTGTAACTGGAGATTCAATTTTAGCTTATATTGTAGACTGTATGAGTCCCCTGGTTATTTTACTATTTTTTTATGCTTTGTGCTTTTTTTATGCTTTTTGCACTTTTAATGGTGAATTTTCTTGTTTAGTGCCCTTCAATTCTAGTTTCTTTTTAGCAATGGAGCAGAAATGGTTGGGAAAGGAAATTAAAACCAAAGAATTAGGTTTTAATTGGAAGAAAAAAAATAATTAAAAGGACAGAATAAGTATAAATCATGTTTCAATTTATTTCATAGATGTAACTGATCAAGAGATCTTTTTGGCACTTCTGTGAAAGGGAATTTCCCCACTGACATAGCCTGAAATAAAGAAATTGCAAGAACGAAATATTGTACTGTGATTTGAAGGATTCTGATCTCAAGAGAGGAAGAGACAATTCTGCTGAGGCTGCTTTCTCTGTTAGCCTCCAAGGCATTGGAATTTGGGCCACAGCCATGTTGCAGTTTTCTGTGAGCTAACTTGTCCATGGATAGCTTTTTGGTCACTACATTTTGCTGGGAAAATTGCTGCCTGGACAAAGCTGAAGAAAAAATGGCCAGTACTCCAAAATTAAGCTGATCTTCTATCTGAATAACTCTATGCATTACTAAAGATAACATTTGTTGTGCTTTGGGCCATTTCCACAGATACATGTAAAAAAGCCCAGGTCGTTTTTATAAGGTTGTATAAGCTGCTGCTCTAGTGAATGCTGCAGTGAGCTTGGAGGTGATTAGGTTTGGGGGTTTCTTTGAAGCTGATATAGAAATTGCAGTGGGAATTGCATTTTATGACTAAAAGTCCGGTACGGGGATTGGAAGGAGCAACTTCATACTTCTGATATGCTGAATCTGATAGAAAATCATGTATCCTATCATATACTTTGTTAATTGCGTTCCAATAAAAGTGAAAGAATGCAGTGCACCTGAGTCACAGGGATTTAACAGTGATGTGATCCATCATGTGGCCCTGAAAAAGCTGGTTTAGAGGATTACAGTGTCACATTAGTCTATGTGTAATATTTATGTGCACCTTGTCAAATTCTTCTTGGCTGGGGTGAGTAATTTTTGATAAGCAAATAAAATATCACCCTAGATTATACATTTTTCATTTTTGCTCTAACCCAGATATTTCTGTTGTGTTCATTGTTAAAGTGGAAGGTGGACATATACAGGTAAATATTTGTCACTGTTGTGGAAGATTGATGTCAGTGACAGCACATGCTGGGAACATACTGACTGGAGTAACTTTCGTTGTGGCAGTGACTCCCATTAATAACAGTGTGAGCAAATCTGATATCCGGTCATATTTTTAAGGGATATTTGTGTACTGTGGTTTGCTATGATTTGAGCCAGCTACTAAAATGTACTTTTTGTTTTCTGACTTTGAAAATGTGTCTTGCAACCATGACATCCTTAATGTCACCTGGTGTAACTCAGCTGGGCTCAGTGTAGCCACATGAATTTATATGAGGTAACGATGTGGCCCAGTAAAAGAATGGATGTGGGCAGCTTTGAACTTGTTCAAATCTAAATTTCATCTAAATTAGCCTAGATTCACCCTCACAGGAGGAGATAACACTTTCATCCTGTGCTAGGATTCAGTTTATTTCTGCTCTTTACAGAAATTTTTCCTCAAGGGTGAGTCTGCCTCGTAACATGCACGTATCACACTGCACTGCTCAGCACTCTATTGTGCTTCTGATAATTAATCAGATATGGCTCTAATTACTGACTTTCAGCAGAACTTAACTGTGGTCATCTGTAACGTCATCTATTATTGACATATTGTAGGAATATAGGCAACAGAAAAAGAACTTGCAGGAATTCTATAATGAAAATTATAGTGA
The DNA here is from genome assembly GCA_009806455.1 of Tetrax tetrax. Classification (NCBI taxonomy): domain Eukaryota; kingdom Metazoa; phylum Chordata; class Aves; order Otidiformes; family Otididae; genus Tetrax; species Tetrax tetrax. The sequence continues at coordinate 292,888 of WHYT01016587.1, read as the reverse complement.
TTTTTCCATTAGAAAACCTTTTTATATAGCTGAAGTGTGGCCTCCTCCTTTGAAGGTATCTGCCCTTGCATGTATACCCACACAACGTACCATATTGTTGGAAGCTCTCTGAACTGCAGACGCTCACGTGTAAGGTGTTAACTGGCATTTATTAGAAGGCACCTGCTTGGCCAGGGCTGTTGGTACACGTGCCCAGGGTAGAGCACACAGACTCAGAAGCGCGCACCAGAAGGAGTCATACACAATTCTTGCAAGAAATGGGAAGGTACTGCAACTTGTCTCCTTCAAACCTTATTCTTTAAGTCATCCCAGTTGTCATTAAAAGTGATACCTATAATGTTCCAAAGCAGGAACATTCAGAGTCTCTGCTCAGAGCTGTGCTTTCTCTTGCTTCCATTATTTATGAATTTTGAAGACAGACAGCAAAGATGACAAAAGATGTGTTATCTTTTACCTTGTATCTTTAGAAGTACAACAAAAGGCAGTGTCTGTCATGTCAGGAGGAAAGCTGAACAGGAGATGTATTACAGAGTTTACTGACTTTTCCTCATGCAAAAATCAAATGTGGTTGTTTCTTTTGAAAACCAGAATTACAGTTAAAAAATTAAGTCAATTATTACACTCTTAAAAGAAACATACAAATCTTGCTAATAATGTTTGATAGCAGTGATGTTAACTGACTTATTCCCAAGGTTTCTGCCAAATGCTTTGGAACTAGTTGAAAGTAGGTGCAGCCTTGCTGTGTAAATATCATAGGCAATTATTAAAAACATTAGTCACATCAATCCAAAAATGCTTTCACAGCTCAATCTGGCATCCGTGTCTCTTGCTTTTACAAACTTTTTTTCACTAACGCAGTATAAGTATTTTCTGCAGAGTTGTGAAATACAGTTTGTTTTTTTCCTAGTGGCATTTCAGGTGCTTTCAATTTTATATGATCCTTTGAGGTGCACACGTAGGCACGGTACTGATGCAGCAAACACTTGAAGAGCAGAGCAGACTCTGCTGAGATCTTGCTGGTTTTAAGCAAGGCAGCAGCAAGCCACTTCAATCATACGAAGATAGTTCAGAGGTACGGTGGTTATGGGGAGGTGGGAGAGCCTCATTACAGATGTAACGTTTCTGTCCAATTATTTTCTGCCCTTTCTCTCAAGAAAGGAATTTGAACCTGGTTTGCCAGGTGGTGAATACCAAATCAATATAAAATGTTACTATACCATTTACTGTTTCTACTTCTTGAGTAAGAGTTTGGCACTTTCAGTAAATGAAGAATCCTGGGGGTTTGTCTCTTTTAGTACCAATATCTAAAAATTACTGATCAGTACTAACAACAGAGAGACACTATAAAAGAAAAAGGTGGAAGCTTTTTCCTATAACAAATTTGATTTGGTAACAATACAGCTTTATAAACTCAGTAAGGAATTGCTGAGAAAATGATGTGAAGCAAAGCAGCTGTTCTTGGAAGATGTGGTTGCGTTCCTTCTCTGGAGCCTGTGCTTAATCAATGTCTAAATACCCTGGGGAGGTATGCAGTGCTGTTAAGTAGGACAGAAAATGTCCTAAAATTGCATGTGCATAACAATACATTGTTCCTTGTAACGCATGTAGTATGTTTATTAAAATAGGAGTGATACCAGCATTGGAATTTCTTAAAAATAAATACTGCCTGCTTATATCCAGATTTTTCTCTTCCTCTCAGTTTCTGAGTAGGTAGAACACTTTGATGCAAGAGTGATTGTAAGTACAAAAGTGATTCCTTCATAGAATTAATCACCCTCAGAGGATTCTTGAGATGATCATTTAATGATTATAAGAGCACTTGCATGTGTGCAGCTTATACATAACAGCAGTAGTTTGTCACAGATGTAATAGGGAGAAATAGGGAGAGGCAGCCATGAAGAAGGGATCAACAGGTCTGGTCCCTTCAATTAAGGTATGTGTGAAGCCAGGTCCAGCCTCTGAAATAGCTGAATATTAGTTCTGATTTCACAGTTACAGAAGCAGAAGCACAAAGACAAGGCCCTGAATTCTAGAAGTGCTGAATAATTGGCGTTTCTGCTGATGCATAACATCATTACATTGCAGCACTCCTAAAAGTTGAGTACCAAGAAAATCCCAGAGAGAAAGTTTGCTTTCTTGGTTGCAGCCCTCTTTTAGATGTCCCCTCCCAATCTCTCTGCATTGTGCATTTTTAATTCTCCTTTCCTCTCGGACATCAAGATGCAGGTTTGACTTAATTGGAATTTCTTTTTCCAGCCTTGCATCAAGACTGGATTAACAGTTGAATTATGCATGCACAACTTCTTCAAAAGTACTTAATATTTTAGCTAGACTTGAGGCAGCAGTAGGAGGAAACGCTCTATGTTTTACAGGGTGCCACTAAGGGAGGATGCTTTGTGTAGGGACAGTTGCTGGGGAGCAAGTTCATCAAAGTACATCATTGATGTTACACTGCGGTGACCTCTTGCAAACAGATAGCAACCAATAGGTGCAAATTTGTATTAGCACATTTAAATGGATGCAGAAACTACTGCTTGCTTGGTCTGTAGGCCATTTGGCAAGAGAGACAACTTAGGGAAGTATTCAGGACTGGCTTAATACCTTATTTCTATGAACACATGAAATAGAAATGTATTCCCCTGGCACAGTGTGCACGCTCAGTAAATGCCTGATAACAGCATGGTCACCTGCTTTTTTTTGTAGTTGGTATTCAGCTGGTGAAACTAGTTAAGCACACTATGCTTCATGTGTGTAGGTAAAATGCATGTGACTTTGAAATGAATAGTTGTAGAAGCCTGCAATTGTAGGAACGCTGGGATGCTGCAGCACTTAAAGTGTGACTGCTACTGTATCACATAAGATGGACAGGTCAGAAGGCTTTTTCCTCTGTTTGAAGTTCTGTATTTAAAGTTTTCTTCTGTTTCATTTCTCAGGAGAGCTTAGTTGAAAAATCAGTTAACTCTCCTTCCCCCCCCCCCCGCTGTTATTTTGGGTGATGTTCAGTGTTCCGATGATTTTAAACCCTTAGTTAATTAATACCAGCCGAGATAGCATCGTACTATACATGTTGAATAAATTTAGGATACACTATATAGGGGATACTAGGAACAAAAATACTGCGATTTTTATTTACATATGTAGATGTTTAATATATATGATGGAGAGTGTATGTATGTATAAAAACATCTTTGGAAATGCCTTTTTACTATGTGTTTACTATTAGTACGTTCTTGGTTTGAATTTTTTTTTCTTTTTGTTTGTTGATGTTATTTTGGTTTGATTTTTGACTTTTCGTTAGCTGTACTGTGTGGTTATCATCAAGAATTACAGGTGAAGTCTTTCCCTAGCGTCTCTGAGGTGTGAGTAAGAGCTGCAATCAAACCATCCAACACAGCTGTTTCAGGTGAGAAATAGAGAAGTCTATAGAATTATCAGCTTCTTTTAAAAATGAAAATAAATAATTCATTTTACAAGTTTTAAGATGGCAAAAAAAAATAGCAAAGGAAAGCAATGTTTCATCAGAACAGAAGAGAGGATGTCAGAGCTAGAGCTGCTGTTGTTCCGTGTAATAGGGAAGAATGGGTATGTGCGTTTTCACCCCGAACACATAATTTTTCGAGTGAGGTACTGACTGACACTGCTTGGCAATTGAGTAAAGTTATATGGCTGTGCCGTTGGTTTTAGGTTGTCACGTAAGATTGTATAAGTCTGTTTGCAGGGCTGGATGCTGAGCCACATCACTCGTTATTACTGTAAAAAGTTTCTGCTTCTAGGGAATTCTTAGGCTGAAATTAATTGATTTATCAATGAGAGTTCAGCATTGACTAATATGTGGTGACAGAATTTATCTAGCAAGAAGCTGGAACTATAGAAAAACACTTAGATGTTCTAGCAATGATTTATTTTTCAGTTGATCACAAATACTAGTGTCATGCTACCCGTTCCAAGGCAAAAAGACCTTTCCCCATGCATTTACAGAATTGCGGATATTGAGCAAAGGAACACTTTGAGTTTGATTTTTCTGAGTAAAGAACCTGTAAAGTTTGCATACAGTTTTCACATCTGAGTTTGTTAGTACCTATGCAGGGATAGTAAATCAGTGTGGAGGTAGAGCACTGTGAATTGTGCTTTGTACAGCTGCTGCAATTGCAGACCATAAAATTGTTGCTAATTTTCAATGGCTCTACAGCCAGCAAGTCTTTTCTCCCCTGGTGTATTTCCCTTACTGTGATGGGAGACTTGAGAAATGAGTGAAGTAAAATGAAAACACTATATAAGAATCTTAATATGTTTATTCAGCACAAGATGGTCAAGGTACAGCTAGCATGTATGCTTCAAAGAATTTTCTCTATAAAAAGTTTGCAAACTGCCAACATGTCACAAGTGAAAATATTAAAACTTACTGCTAGGTGCACTGAATGCTGTTAAATGGTACAGCCCTAGTCTTCAGAGCTATAAATCCTCTGTAAATTAACTGATAAGAGTTGGCAGCTATAAAACATCAACTTGACATTGATTTAACCATTATTATTAATTTTTTCTAAGTAAGAAAAGGGAAAAAAATATTATAAGGGAATATAAGGACTTGGAACAGTGAGAGGCAGGCTGTGAGCTATAGTGCTTTGGTACACTGCAGATGGGAGAATAGGATTTGGCTAAACAGAGCACAGAATCCATACTGAATTTGGTCTGTTGGCCCAAGACTGGCTTCTGAAGTTGAGAATGCAAGTGTCTTCTGCAGGAAGACTTACACTTGATGGAGAGGGCTAGAGGCCAGGGGACGGGAACAGACTGATATATATGATTATATGAGTGTGAGCATAGTATAGCATAGTAGAGATTTCAACTCATTTAGGGGGGAAAGAAAAAAAAATCTGCTTTTGTAGCAGGCTTACAGATACCAAAACTATTAATAGAGGATTGACAGACAAAATGAAACCTTGTTTTCTGACAAAAGCAAGTCAAAAATAATAATAAAAAAAAAAGTAAAAAGTCTGGCACAGTTTTTAATAATAGTGACAACATTAATTTCTAGAAATACTTTCTACCTGTCTCTGTATGGGGGGGAAACATAATTTGTTGATGCTGTCCTAATTAATATCAAAGAACAGATGTGTTTCTGAGCTGGTACTTCCTGTAGGCTGTAAAGATACAGAGGACTGATCTTCTGATACTTTACTATTGTTCCAGGAATATACAGTTCTGAAAACAGTGCTCATTTTAGTTTGAGGAACAATGGGCAGACTGCTCTTGTCAATTTTGTCTTTTTATTTTAATAACTTTTTTTTTTTCAGGGTGGAGTTTTAATGTTTTGCTGTCAGAATGAAGAGCAGGATACCTCTCATTCTTCTAGCTTGTGGCTCCTTTAACCCCATCACAAACATGCACATGCGTTTATTTGAGCTGGCGAGAGACCACCTGCACCAAACAGGTCAGTAAGGTGTTAAGTCCACACACAGTGTTTCACTGTGAAAAGGAAGAAAGATTTTCAACACTCGCTATAGATAAGCTGTTGCTTTACAGCTGGCTTAATTTTAATATTGTTTATTGATCATTCAATGTGATGCTTTCATGGCAAATTCAATATAGAAATCTAGCATTACCTTTTCCTTACTTAGTCCATAAACAAGTATCATGACTTTCATGTAAATAAACTGGAAGTTTTATCAGCAGTTTTAGCATCATATTCATGGAACAGGCTGAGCCTTGTGAAAGAGTATGCTTAACAATTTTGAAACTGAGAAGAAACATTCATGTTCAACTTTTATGCTTTTATGATGCATTGTGTTTTAATATGAAGAAGTGTTGCAGTTTGCAGTTTTGACAGCCGAGTGAAGCTGGAGAAAAGAGGAAACGTTAATTATTCATTATCCATCTTCACTAGTTATCTCCCCTTGCAAAACAGTTTCCTCATAAAGGAGACCGGAAAAACTAGATGTCAGCAGGCTAGAAAGTTTCAGCAACAAAGGAGCAAGGTGGGTAGCATCAGGAACTTAAAGAAGAATCAGAAAAGCTACTGAGAAGCACTGAACTCTAAGCTTGAGCAGCTGCTTAGTTGCTGAGTTACCTGACACAGAAGTTTCTAGGAAGGTGGTCCAATAGGAACCTGAACAGAAGGTAACAGTAAAAGGGATTTGGCTTTCAAATTGTGGGGAGGAAGGGAGAGAATCTGGTAACACACAGATACCATTGTGCAGTAAAAGCAGCAACTGCATAGTTGCCATATACTGTGAGAATTACAGAACTGGCCCTGAGTCTCTGTTGTCCTGTAACTGTAAAATGATTTTGTTGCTCCTATGGAATAGAAATAAAAGATTAAAAAGGGATTTGAATTTGCTTTTCTCACCGTAATTTTGTAACTGCTTCTGCTGCCCAGGTGTGCAGGGAGTAGAAAGGCAATGTGAGACCAATTGGTAATTCTGTTTACGTCGTATGTTATAGTCCACTAACTTGTCTCTTTATGTTGAAAGGATTGAACTGGGAGATGAATTGTGATTCTGTCTGAATTACAGTTCATTGTCTGGTCTGCTCCAGGGTCTGTGTAACAAGACTCCACCCCTTATACTTAAGTCTAGTGAAAATCATATTAAAAAATGAAATTTTGAAAGGCTGAAATGTAAGTTGTGCATTACATTGCACCTCTTTAACATCAATGCTTAATTCTGGGTAGGATGTGACTTGCCTTTTGACTTCTTAGTTTAATACGTAGAGTCTTACTACTGTAAGTACTTCATGCATTAAAGAAGGATTTCATTTGTGTCTGGGTTGCCTACTGTGTCATTATTGCACTTTCTGAATGCTTAACCCAGGATGTCTGCAAAGCAGGGTTCCTCAATTAGCTTTACCCATCCCAAGTAGAGGTAGCCTCGTTTGAAGTTACTATAAATGTAGATATATGTTTTATCTGTGTAGATATGTGTTTTATCTGTGTGGATATGAATCAAGTATATGGTCTTTCTTGCTATGGTGAAGACAGTTTCTCAAACAGAAGGGGCTGGAAACATGCTATAAAAATGATCTATTCTGGATCCCTGTTTTATGTGAGAACCATTCTGACTTGGGAAATTAATTGGTCATTCTCTCATGGTTTTAGTCCTGTTTCCACTTCTGCCGTTACCCAGGGAAGGAGAGGAGAAATTGGAGCTTATTCGCTGAGAAGCAGCACTAGTTGCAGACTGGGAGATGATAGCGGGGCTGGAGGACGTGGTTATACATGACTGAAGCTTGTGTGAGGTGAGGTAGTGGTCTGCAATATTCCCATTGATCCCCGGCTCAGTGAGAGCAATGCACTTCTGAGCTAACGTACACACCGAACACCTGAAAAGGTAACTAGTGTGAGTGAAGAACTAACTAGCTTGAAGGGCGATGTTTCCTAGGCTGTGAGAATGACTGACTTCTGGTGCTGCTTCAGAATTTCTGCTTAGTCACAAATGGGGCAGAATCGATGAGTTGTGCAATAGCTTGGCTGGACTTGATGTCACAGTCAGGTTTGGCTGTTATCAATGACATCACTGTCCCTGATGGGTATCCTAACTGACATCTCCGGTAATTCTGTCTGCCAGCTTTTTGCACATCACTTCAGTTTCAAAACCTGTCTAATCTTATTTTTCATACATCCCTATTTTAAGTAGGGAATTTTATTGACTTTCTGATACTTTAAACAGTATCTGCAGTTTCATTGCCACGCATCGAGTAATTCTTCCTTTTTCTGTTAATACTGGTCAAAAAATCTTGTCATGCTGCCTTTTAAATACAACAGGCGTAGCTATGTGTGGCTGAATAACTCTAATGATTCTCTACTCATGTGAATTCAACTTCTTACACATCCTCACACATAGCTAGAATTTTCTCAGATTCAATCCTTTGTTTTAAAATTGTTTGTTGAAACTTGCACTGACTGTGGCGAATGCCTTTCCATTCTGTTAATACCTAATGCCAGATGCTTTTATTTCTCTTTGACTGTATCTCTCCTTTAACCATAAAGTCCAAAGAAATAGTGCCAGAATCAATCTATGTAAGATGTTAAAAACCTTGTTTCCCAAGTGGAGAATACTTACATCACCAAGTTTCTAGATAAGACCAAAAGGGATAGAGGGCAAAGGAGGAGGGAATGAAAGACATTTCTATCTGTGATAAGATGGATGCGAGGGAGAGGCAAAGGACAATGACTTGCTATCTTATGAAAACTTGGGAAAAATGTGACACAATCAGTGGGTTTTGTCATGCAGCATTGGGCAGCAGAGCTGAGAAGTCCAAGGAGTAGCTAACCAGCCTTGCGAATTTTTAAGTTTGTGGTGTTCAAGGTCTGCATCTGATTCAAGTGGACTGATATTTTCAAGAAAGGGATAGGAACAGATTGTAACAGCAGCAAGTCAGCATAAAGCCACAGACTTCAGTCTGTTGTCCTACAACAATTCTGGTAACTGGAATTTGAAAACAATATAAAATAACCCTGGTTTGATCCTGCCATTTTGGTAGTGTGTATAGGATCAGATCAGCAGTAGTTACTCATGACATACAGAATAAATATTGAGAGATATCAGTTAAAATTAACTGAATCTAAAATATTAAAAGGAAACATTTTTTAAATTACAAGATTAACACTTACTACTTGCTTAAATAGAGCAGTACTTGCTTAATTGTCTCAGGCTCTACCCTTGAAAGACCCATGAAGAGGGATACATGTGTGGCTTAGCATTCAGAAGGAATTAAAGCTATAGAGTGCACTTTGCAGAATTGCAAATCAAAGCAGCAAAAAGCATAAATCTTAAGGCATCTCGAGATATACCACATCCCTAAAAAAAACCACTTCTGTTACATACAACTCAGTTTTCTGAATACTGTTATCAGTGCATACAATTCATGTCCTAACCTTTTTCTGAAATTAAGAAATGCTTTTCTAAGTGCAAGAAGTGTAGGCGTCTTTCTGTTCCACAAGTTTTGTTGTCTTACTCTAAAACCCAACAGAATAAGGGGTGGGCATCACCTGATTGCAGTAGTATTTGGGTTATGGCCTGTAGTTGACTTTGGAATCCTAACCCTTTGAAATAATCTGTTTTGTAGCATCTCTGAAGAGAAACATTGCTTCCCAGTCATGTTAGATGGCAAAAGTCAGCTCAGATGAGAGCATTTCAGAATTAGGTGTCCTGTGAGTAGAGCTACAATACTTTATTATTCACATTGTTACTCTCAGGATGGTAGTTTTATCCTTCCTTTCTGGAGGAAATACCCATTTTTCATAGCTGTAGAGAAACTGCCTTTCCTTCTTTTTGTCCAAATCCGGTGAACTCTATAGAAGTGAAGTTCTATTTTGAGGTTTTGATATGAAATGTTTATTATAGATGTGATGTGTGGAGATCATTCAGCATTTATTTGAGGACTGATCATTGTTCATGCTCAGTCAGCTGTTGGAGGAGAGTTCCTGAAGTCACAGTGTATTTGAGTGCCTGTCTGACTACAGAGGTAAATCTGCATCTTCAGGCACTGTGGTTCACTCAACCAGGTGAATGTGATTTATGTTTGTCTAGGTACTCGTATGGCATCTGTCACTACAATTTTTGCACACCTCATCTAATTCAGTGAATGCATCTTTCAAGCACTCTGAAGTGGTGAAGGTAAAGTCGTCCATCCTCTGAAGACCTATCCTAAAAGATTGTCCATTGCTGCTCTGATGTATTTGTTGTTTATGTTGGCTTTCAATGCAATGATTGCTGAATTGTCTACCCCTTTGATTTTCCTTCTGTTGAATTCCCCTCACAGAAGGTGACTGAACATTAAGTTAAAAAAAAGTCTTGCTTATTTTCTTTTCCTTTTTCATGCTTGGCAATCTCTACATACATGTCATGGGAAGGTAAGCATAGGATGATATCCTTTTGATATTTAGTCTGCAAATCGTTTTGAACAATTCAGACATTTAGGATTACTTGGTATCTGGTCATTACATGGTGGTTTTGTTTTCGTTTTCTGTCCTACATGGCATCTGAACAAAGATCTTGGATATCCCTCCCTCCACCTGAGTTAATTATAACCTGTAAATAAAATTAATGCTTTGGTTTAAACGGAACCATGAAAAATCCTTGTATTTGTTTTCCTGCATTGGTAGACTGAGAGTTCTGGGAGAATAGTTGATTTCTTGTGGGTTCAAGGGAAACCATTACTATTATTTCAATACAGAATTTTATTGTGTGATTTTAACCTATGCACAGTCACACATAAGACTCTGATAAAATAAATTAAATAATCCAGTTAACTAACCATATTCGTCAAAGTAGGTGTGACAGGGATTGTATCAGTGAAGAAATTAAAACTTACATTAATGTAAGTTTTTGTTGCATCTTAGATGGTTGGAACATGAGATTATATTGTAACTGTTTTCCAGCATCGTTCACTTCTGATAGCAAGTTTTACATGATTTTATGTTTTAATTTATGTCATAGAAGCAACCGGTAAGTCTAACTCTGTTGTTTTTTTTTTTTCCTATTATAAAGCATAAGTTGAGAGAGCTGAATACTGAATGATAGTTTCATTGTAACATAAAGATGAGATTGGCATTTGTCTGTATTATTTTTATTAATTATCAACATCTCTACTTGCTTGAAAATTGTATATTCATCCAGCTTTCCTTTTTGAATCATCTAATAGGATAAACATATTGATAGTAGTTGTGAGCAGTTTACAAAGAAACAAGGAGGCTGCTTTTTAATTTATTTAATTGCTCCTTCTGTATTAAAAATACAGAAATACCTAGATCAAATTGTTCGTAGACTCTTATAACTTTGAAGTTAACCATTCTTTGAAGATGGTGATGATGTAGATGAGCTCTCAAGGTCCTTTCCACCCTAAATTTTTAAGGTTCTGTGAAGATAAATTATTTTCCCTTTTTTCTTTTTCTTTTTTTTTTTTTTTTTTTTTTTTGTTTTGTTTTCAAAAGGAAGGTATCAGGTGATTGAAGGCATAATGTCTCCTGTTAATGATGACTATGGAAAGAAAGGCTTGATTTCAGCAAGGCACCGGATAGCAATGGCTAAATTAGCACTGGAGACATCTGACTGGATTCGAGTCGATCCATGGGAGAGTGAGCAGGAGACGTGGACAGAGACAGTAAAAGTATTAAGGTAATTAAAATTATTTTCCTTTCTTTAGGAAGTTACCAGTTGCCAAAAATCTGTCAGGCTACCAGGTCTTTTTATGACATCATCTGCTATGAGATCAAGTAGTATTATCTGTGAGCAATGAAAATTCACATCATTTTCCTTCAGAAGGGCTGCATAGTCAGTATTCCCCATCTGGCATCGTTCCTTCCCTGGTGCAAAGCAGATAGGCTTTCCCCAAACCCATGCCATCCTCCACAGTACTGCACAGTGTGCCATTTAAGTAGTTAGATGCACATGGAAAGCCTCTGCCAAGAAAAGGTCTTGCAAAATTACAGTCACTGAGAGAGTTCTGCAGCAGAGTTCTTGGCTCTCATGCTATTTCTCTTGGTTTTAAGTCTCTAGGCAGGTAATACAGACATCTTAATCGGAAAGTAAGAGTTTATAAACAAACCTATTCTTCAGGAGCATCCCTATTCCAGATCAGCTATGTTGGCATTATTATGCCTGCAGGTTTATCTATTCACACATCCTTGAAAATTTTTCTTATTAACTCTAATGGAAAGTTAAACACAAGCCTGTAACAGCAGATGTTTTCTTCAAAATCACTGAGTTTGCTGTGGTTTTGTGCTGGAAGGAAAAATTAAACAATTTGTCCAAAACCTATTAACTTGATGCAAGGACCTTGAAGCGTGCCTTTTCCCATATGGTTGGTCCTGGTAATAGATGCATTATGGCGCAAGGTAAGAAAACACAAACTTCTGCTAGCCACTTTTTGGAAATGTAAATGCTACAGCTGTTGACATATTGCTAAAATGAAAGACTTCATGGATGTCTTTCAAGAAAGCAAGTGTACTCTAAGAATTATAAATAATTCTTAATTTCTAGCCATGTTTTGTAGGTTACTTGCTAACTGGAAACAGTTGTTTGTATAGCTTAAGGCTCTAAAATCTGCCTTCCAGCAACTGCCCAGAAAGCTCTTATGGCTCTATGTGAAAGCAATTATAAAACCAGACCTGTTACTTTACAAAAGCATACATAAGAGTACCCTGCACTTAGAAAACAACTACTGGAGCCTTTTAGTTCTGCTTTTCTTTGCTCCGCTGAGTATACGTAGGCATCCAGTTGCTTCTTTTGCTCCTTGCCTCCAGCCAGCAGAGTAGAATCAGGGTGGGAGGAAGACTAAGGAACACTACCCTGTCTTTGGAGAAAATGTCTCTGTTCTTTTCTCTAATCACAAATATTTATTTCAGTGTGAGAAATCACCAAAAAGTCTGTCCTGCAGTATTGGCTGGGTATGTGCTTTTTCTCCTAAACTTAAGTTTTATAAAACTATTTTCTTCCAGAGAAGCAGACACAAGTCTTAGAGATCAGGTGGTCCTACTTAGAAAGGCTTTGATGTTGCACAGTCCCAGCTGGAGTGCTACTTGCAAGACTGGGTTTCTAAATTGTAAATCCACTTCAGAGTCCTTTAGGATAAGAGGTAGAATAAATAAAACCTGTATGTGTAGTTTTCTGCTCAGAGAAAGTAGTATCAATGTGGTATGAACAGCCAAATTTCCTGTCTGCCTAGGAAGTGAACCTCTCTTTTTATAAATAAATTCTCAAAATGTTAAAATGAATGCCTGTTAAGGAAAGAAATGAGCTTAAATAATTTTTTTTTCTCAAATGATGACCTGTGTTTGAGCTCAACCAGTGCCATATCTAATGCTGCACTCTGTCCCTTGAATGAGGAAAGACCAACCTGATGAAATAGCACAGATAGATATTCTGGCTTTATATTGTATTTTAACTGTCACACGTGAATAATAAAAAAATTAAATTAAATTTTGGAGTTGTGCTTCTTCGCCAGTGTTAAAGGTTAATCTATAGATTCTTCCCTGGTCAAAGAACCAAGAACCAATTGCTTCACTATAAGCTCCCTCAGGTAGGAAACTTTAGTACCTATAGAAAAAGATTTCGCTATTACACAGCAAAGGCAAAAAACATTCTTGTACCTAAATGTCTCTTCTTATCAGTATTTTGAGTTGTACACTTAACTGCAGTAGAACGTTGTGTCCTGAGACACATCAGTGGCCTTTTCCTACAGTACTCATTTTACCTGAGTGCGATGAAAATGTCATATTTCATCAAAATCTATGGGGTTTGGCTCCCAAATAGTTATGACATAAAAGAAGTTTAAGCAGCAAAGCTCATGTCCCATTGATGGTGGTGCTATTAGTTGCCTGTTACTTTAAGTGAGTATGGAAATTTTGGAGACTATCCCAAGGCTTTTTTTAGAGAGGAGGAGGGAACATGATAGAACTGTTTCCCACTTAGCTGCTGTTCCTGAATATTCTTCCAATACGAGAAACCAATATTGTCAGTAGTCAGAAAAGCAGTCATTCCTCTTGCAATGTAGCTTTGATTTTGGTGCAGATATATTATAAATGAATTAATTTAGAATTGGCAAAGATCTATCTTAGCCAACTTCCCTTGAATTGTGCTTGTGATTTAATTATATAGGTATTCTAAGCTTCATACACAATTCAGAAAGTGCTTGATAAACTGACAGATTGGTTTGTCCTCTTTGGTGTCTCTTTACAATAACGTGACCGGCCCTGCCCTAGCACTTGAAACACCTGCTGAACAGACCTTTTGGCAGCTAAGATTTTGCCGTGCTTGTAACGTTAGTCCTGCAGTGAGCTCTTTTGCCAAGAGTTCTTATTTTTGAATCATGCCTCAAGAATGTCAGTCCATGATGCAAAGTTAGTGTACTTGACTATACATAGCATCAGCCTGTTTGCAAGAAGATGATTAAAAATAGAAAAGTAGGAAGGCGCAGGCCAAGCTACTGCTTCCTGCTCTCTACCACCATCCCTCCCTTACCTCTTGTCTGTGCGGCTTCTTTAGCCAGTGGCTGAGCGTCAGAAATGACTGGAGGTGGTTATGCAGCCTGTCTAGGTGGAGGTTCTTGACAGTTGTGCAACTTACTCCTGTGGCTAAAAGTATTTGCATAATTTGAAGAGTGTATGTTTAAATCACTAAGCTAGAAATTAATTCTTAGGACAGACATTCAAAGGAGTTATCTAGGGCTTTGTACGCATAAGGAATTCGGACTCTACCTCGTAACTCACAATCTTTGCTTTGATACAGTTACATAAGACCTGATGGTCTCTTTGGCTTTATATGAACTAGACAGCGATGTGAGCTGGCTTGAGTCTGTGTCGACCTGCCCTGTTTAACCATGAGCTTATTTTCTGAAATGATTTGGGCTCATGCCGGTATGAGCAATGCCTAAGCATGGCTCAGGGTGGTGCCAGTCAGGGACTATTGTAAGCAGGCGAGGCCAGGCTGATTTGGAAGGAAGGGAGTTTAGGTGTTTGGATCTAAGATTGCCACTTGTCCTTATGATAAAAGAAGGGGCTGCTACCATGATGTAACAGTACCAGCATTGCAGTGGGGCACCTGTGATCAGGAGCAGCAAAAGAATAAAGTAATAGCAATCTGGAAAAACTGACAGAAATTTTCCCTTACCTGCCTTGGATAATCATGGATCTGAACTCAGTAAAATTAGAAGCATAGCAGATGTCAAAGATCTTATAAGAATTGTGAATTTTGAGTTTCTCAGAATTGTGATTCTTTTAATTAAAATGAAAGGGAAAACCGCAAGGTGAAAATTCAGGGAACGTGATTTTGTGGAGAAGAGGATGAGAGAGAACAAGAATGTCTCCTCCTGAAAGCCGAGCACACGTTATAGAAACATCATCGTGAGGGGTTGTATTTAATCAAGAAATTAAATCTAGTGATTGAAGTGTGACTTAATCCTGTTTCAAGCAAAAACTTTTACAATGTTTTAAATGTAATGTTGCCACCAAAATTTCCATAATAGTAAAATTTTAAAAAGGAATTGAAAACCAGAATACTTGTGAATTCTGCAGAATCTTAGCTGCATCGATACTAATCTCCTGGTAGGATCAATGTGCTAAATTCTTAACAAATTGTGTTCAAATCCAAAGTGCATAAAAGCAGACTGTGTTCTTGAATCTGAAAGTGCCAGGTAATCGCTTTGTGCATCTCTGAGAGGATTACCTCACACAGAAGCCTTTATTTTCAATGCAGGCACCATTACAATGAATCACTCAGATTGCTCCAGTCCAAGAAAGAATTCATGAAAAACAAACGACCCATAGAAAGATCTACAGAGGATTCCGTTTCTTACCAGCACCCAGGTTGGTTCATAACTGTAAACACAACTCTTTGTTTAGCATTAAAAACAATACAGCTTTAGCAGACAATGAAAAAGTTGATGAAAAAGTTGAATATAGTATCTGCTAAGTTTCGAGAGTTGCAGCTCCCTGCCAAAACCAAGCCATGCCAAATGCCAGCGTGATTGCTGCTGCAGTTGTTTTGTAGTAACTCCAGCATAGATGGGAGATTTATTTTGGAGTTGTATTAATTCTTGGGTTTATAAGCTTTTCTTTAGCTGTGTCAGAGATGTATGTTGTGACCCTGCTGGTTTTGCAAAGCATAGAATATATGAATAAAAAAATATCAAAAAGTATTGTAATTCTAGTGTTAGACAATGGACGAAGTACATGGATACCACACCAGTGATGCTGATGCATTGGTGTTTATAGCATTTCTGGACAGAAAAGCTTCTGTTGACATTAGGAGTATGGCAGGTTCTGGAAATACTGCCAGTTTTGGGTTTCCTATTTTATCATATTTCCTAGCCCTACAATTTGCTAGGATGCTGCTAGATTTTTTTGATACATTACGTTTTTTCTGTACTATTGCAGCACTTCTTGGACATGAATAATACATTTAAGTTGTTTATGGTTATACAAAAGTTTCTAAAAGATTAGTTGTTTTATCTTTATGGATGGTAGAGGAAAAAAGTCTCAAGGCATTTGGACTGCAGTGGAATCTTGTCTGATGGGGTTAATGATTGCTGGCAAGTGACAAGGTAGATTATTCCACGTTGCCCCACTAAGGAGAATTTGTGTGAAAGTAGTACAGACTGCTTTAATTTTCCATTACAAAAAATTCTTTTGGCTATTATTTTCTGCAGTTATTTCAAGCTCTGCAGTATTTTCTGTAAAAATGGTCAAGAAAACAAACTGGTCTTTCTTTTCCAGTAAAGATTCTCAGTTTAGAATTTGTCAGTCATCATCACAGGGTTCCTCTGTTCAGTTGAAAAAAAAAAAGGCATAGCAAAAACTTGTGAGAAGGAGCACAGGCAAGAAATAGTGGCTGGATTTTTTGTTTGTTTGTTTGTTTGTTCTATCTGGCAGCTATCTGCAAAAAACAATCTGTTAGTTTGAACAGAGACAGGCTAGCTCCTGTTGTTACTACACCATTTCTGCCTTCAGTGCTTTGCCTGACTGGGCAGCGATACGTATTTGGCTGTATTAAATATGGAATCATAGAATGGTTTGGATTGGAAGGAACCTTAAAGATCACCTGTCCTGTGGGACAGTGTCAAATGCTTTGCAGAAGTCCAGGTAGATGACATCAGTTGCTCGTCCCTTGTCCAGCGATGCTGTAACCCCATCACAGAAGGCCACCAAATTGGTCAGGTACCATTAGCCCTTAGTGAAGGGCTGTCACCAGTCACCTCCTTGCTCTCCGTGTGCCTTAGCATGGTTTCCAGGAGAATCTGCTCCATGATCTTGCCAGGCACAGAGGTGAGACTGACTGGCCCCTAGTTCTCTGAGTCTTCCTTGTTTCCCTTTCTAAAAATGGGGATTACGTTTCCCCTTTTCCAATTGACGGGAACCTCACCAGACTGCCACAACTTCTCAAATATGATGGACAGTGCCTTGGTAACTTCATCCACCAGTTCCCCCAGGACTTCCCTGATGGAAGCTGCAGATCATCATTTAGCAAAGTGCTGGTAAAAAGTGAAAGACAAATTTTTCTCATTGGCACAGAAGATATATATAGGCATGAATATTTCAAGATAGCCTTGTCCCATACATTCCTCCTTCTATAGCAGTGCTGCATCGGGAGCACAGGAAGGAGCAGTGCAGCACCCCTGCCTTCTTTGTTTTAGGGGTTGCAGGGTATGTAGTGAGGGATGTAAGAAGAGAAGAAATGCCTGCTGTAGTTAACTCAAGGGTGTATACTAAACCTCTGCAAAACTGAGTGTATCTTGTGGCACTTAAGGTTTGCTTTTCATGCATTGTCACTGGTATGTTTCTTATTTTTTGAATTGCTGATTTAAGGTGCTTGTATAAGACTTAGAGATGTGCTAACTGTCTACAACCACAAATAAATGTACAATGGAGACAATACCTCCATCCTTCCCCTTCGTTCCACGTGAATGCAAGGCTGTGAAAATACCTGATCAGTGCTTGTAAAATATTCAGATGGTATAACGATGAGTGCTGTAGAATAGGCTTTGAGGAAAGAGATGATTCTGTACTGGAGCTTAGGCAGTGGACAGCAAATAAGAAACTGAGAGAAAACAAAATTGTACTAGGGAACTATTATTCTTGGTCATTATTGAAGGTACAGCAAATTTGGCTTTAGATTCCTCCGTGCTAGAACAAAAATGCTATGGCCACATGGCACAAAATATTACCTATATAATATTCTGCTGGTTAAAATTTCTCTAAAAATAAAATAAAACTTAGTAAGTGAACTAACGAACTAGCTCCCCAGTAAGGGTAGTTAGATTAGATAGTGTCCATTGTGTTTTAGATCATACAGGTGCGCAAACCCAGGCAAAACTGTAGGTTGTTCTCTGTTGAGTGTGACAGTGTGCAAGCGGTGTGTCGGAGTGGCAGAGGGCACCCTAAGGGACGGGGGGCCATACGCACTTACGCGGTGCCAGGCAAGGGCCTTGCTGCCTGGGGCTGGTCCCGCAGTGTCTGAGCAAAGCGAGCAGAGCAGGCTGGGGTGTAGTAGCCACATTCAGCCAAGTCTAGGCTTTGGGCTAAAATAACTCTAGTTGCGTCTTCCCCTTTTTGGCTTGCTTGAGTGGAGGAATAATTCTCCTTAAATAGTTCATAGATAGTATTTGATATGCTATAAGTGATAGTGTAGTAATTGTGACCAGATACATAAAATCCAAGCTGAATTTTTCTTGCAACCTTTTAAAAGAAAACTGAAGTAAAGACAAATGATTTAAAAAGAAAAAAGAAGGAAAAAAAAAGTGATGAGTTAAAATCAATTTTAAGTATAGACTTTCTAGAAAATCAAGCAAGTATAAAAGTATCTCGTTTCCTTTTGTCTTTCCAGTTCTACCAGAATTAAAGCTGCTCTGTGGGGCTGATTTTCTACAGACATTTAAGACGCCCAATCTCTGGAAGGAAGAACACATCAAAGAAATAGTGGAGAAGTTTGGTTTAGTCTGTATTAGCCGTGCTGGCTCTGATCCTGCTCAGTATATCAATGAATCAGACCTTTTAACTAAATTTCAGCACAATATCTTCCTGGTGAAGGAATGGATTCAGAATGAAATCAGTGCAACACAGATACGCTATGCCTTGTGCAGAGGATTAAGTGTAAAATATCTCGTACCCGATTCTGTTATATCCTACATTGCACACCATAATATCTACACAGAAGAGAGTGAGCGGAAGAATGAAGGTGACTTGCTTCAGCCTCTGAAGTTGCATAGCACAACAGTAAACCCACTAAATGACTGATGTCTGTAGTGTGTGAAGCGGACAGACTTGGAATTTTTTCATGTTAAGTTCTTGAGAAAATTGTTTCTTGTTAATGAGGGGAAAGTACATCAATCCAAAATTTATTGAATTCATGGTGTGTGTGTGTGTGTGTATATATATATATATATATATATATAAAGAAGAGCTTCCTTGTAAAAATAAAAGAAATAAGATCTTAGCGATACATATCAATCTCCAGTAATACTTAAGGGTCAAAGGTAGACTTTCCTGAACTGTAATTCTATAATCCTGCAGACAGTTTTAGCATGAAGATAGCTTACTGTTCTAAAGCAGCAAAATAAATTGAACCATAACTATTCTTTATATTTATTTTTTTTAAATATATATTACTGCTGAACTTTGACTTTTTAGGACCCTGAATAACTTTTTGTGTTTTGACAGTTTGGACAAGAGATGGAAATAAACCTTTCTTTCATGCAAGCGCTTAGAAATGCATGCATCATTCATGTTATTTTTAAGCCTCCAGATTCACAAATGACAGACAGTCCTCATCCCCAGATTTAAAGTGAGTTTCTTTGCTTCTCTGATCCAGAGTCTTCTATAAGAGTAAGTAATTGCCAAAGTCCTGGAGTAGATAACATATCCAAGAGGAACTTCAGCTGAACCATTTGAAAATACACAGTGGAAAATAAAAGAAAATAGCTAAGAGGCTGTCTCAGTATTTGAGCCTTAATGTGCTACTTCTGTGTTTCAATGTTGCTTAAATTAACTGAAAGCATGCATTTATCAATATACAGAATTAACGACTGCTTCTTAATACATGTTTCAACCTAACTGGCCCTTTCTGAGCCCTCAGTTGGCCAAACAGCTTCCACAGGTAGTTCTGTAGAATTAAGGAGCTTGTGAAACAAGTTAAAGTAATGCCAGACACAAATTGCTTTCACTGAGTCTGTATGATTGTTTTCTGAAAAGGAGAAGGCATAAAGTAGCTGGAACATATTCAAGGAAGAAGGATTTGCCTCAAAAAACACACAAGATAAGCACTTACATAGCTTTGGCTAACATCCTAAACTAAAGCTATTTGAAAGGAGGTGGGTTTTTTTTTCTGAGTAGCACGAAAAAAAGAAGAGTAATGTGGTTAAAATAGATCTCCAGATAGTCAGTACCCTTCCAGAAGTTATATTGAAGGTGGATGTTTCATTCTGTTTAAATCAAGTCATCCTGCTGTCATTAGAAACCTCAGAGGTTCAGCCTTGTGGAAGGATTTAAAGGCAACACTTCAACAATAATCGGATTAAAAGGACTCGCATAGCTACACGGTCCGAAAAAGAGATAAAAGAAACCAGAGCTCAAACTCAGCACAAAGAAAGGCAGTGAGCTGCATGGTGCAGAATCAACACGCTGTTCTGACACTTTGCTTTTGACAATTACCTAAAGTAGGGATGCCAGCAGATTTCAATGGATACTGGAAAATGGTCAGCAATGACAATTTTGAGGAGTATCTGAAAGCACTAGGTAAGGCTCCCTTTGTGTTCTTTAATAGATAATCAATAAATGCAACCTGTCTTAGTCTTTACATGAATCTACTTTTTCCTTTATAGTCATAAATAATTTTAGTGAGAAATATTTTTTTCAGGAAGGCACTTTAAGCACATTATACAAAATTGTTTTGTCTTAAGCAGCCTCTACTTTTTGCCATCTTGAAGCTTACATTAACAGAGATTAAACTACATAGCTTGAAGAGGTAAGTGGCAGACTTCAAACTTAAAAAAAAAAAATCCTAATTTTTAAAAGAGTAAAATTTTTATGTGTAATAAAGAGACAGTAATGTACTTAATGCAATTTTGTGGGGTTGCATTTCATGTAAAGTGTTAGTATTTCTATAGAAATATTGAAGGCCTTATTAACTGTCAAATACAAACAGTACTTTTTTAGGACTCAACATAATCAGAAAATGAAAACATTAACTTATTTAAGTTAAAAGAAGTAGGTTATGGACTCTTCCCTGATAAGAAAGCTGGCCTGAAAGAGCTGGACATTTATTTATCTTTGTTCATTTTAGTTCTCTTGAGCTGCAAGCTTCTTTTTGTGTAGACGTTTCTGGATTAAAATAATTCTTTTTCTTTTTCAGATGTAAATGTTGCTGTAAGAAAAATAGCAAACTTGCTAAAACCTGACAAAGAAATCCTTCAGAATGGGGATCATATGATCATTAAAACGCTAAGCACTTTTAGAAACTACATAATGGAATTTGATGTAGGAAAAGAGTTTGAGGAGGATTTAGCTGGGGTGGATGATCGCAAATGCATGGTAAGAATTAGAACTGTAACAACGGACAAAAAAAAGAATATTAATAAACAGGGGCCTTTGACAGACCGTATCGGTTAACCATTTTGTGCTGCTATGCCTAAAATTATTTCTGTACTTCTCAGTTTGCCGAGCTGTGCATACAGTTTTTAGTGTGCCTTTACATTAAAGGTATGTATTTCATGAACCTTCAGTGAAACATTACTCAGTTATACTGGGATGTTTGTTAGTCAAAAACACATTTAAGTTTGGACTTTCAGAATCTCATCACTGAGTAATGTTTTACAGTGAAGGAAATCCACCGATTGCGGGGTCAGGCACTATTCCCCATGTGTAAGAATGGCCAAGTGCTTAAAAATTGCAGCTTTTCTTTCTTCTTCTTCTTGTTCCCGTGCTTCTTCCTTCCTGGGTGTATTTATTAAAGCAGATGCGTTAATTAGCCTGCTGGAACAAATCTTTTTGCAATCAATAAGCAAACACTGAGGACTCTGCCTTACAAGCTCTTTTTGCTTGCCAGAGAGATAATATTTTCTAACTTATGACTGACAAACACCAATTAACGGGAAGAATCTTCAGAATACCATTTTTTTTCCTAGTAGTTTGAAAGCATGACACCTGCAATATCCTACAGTGAAGAAGTTCACAAGCCAAAGCAAATAATCTCAGGAAGGACTATAGAGGAGAAATCACATAAAAGAGAATTAATAGGTTTCCATTCTTAGAAAGATAGTGCCACTTAGAAGCAATACTGTTCTCTAACACCAGGATATGCAAATTTGCTTTTGCTCTGGTGATGGCAGGAAAGGGAAAGATGGTGAAGATCAGAAAAATAAAGAATGGCTAGCTAGCAAGTGTCTCAGCTAATTCTGCTGCACTCCTTGTTACAGAGGGTAGAAGCATGATAGAGTGCAGAACACAAAGTTCAGCAAAGGGAGAAGCAAGCTGTATTTGTGTACAGGAAAGGGCCCCAATGTCATAATGTGGTTTTCACTGCTGGAAGGCTCTTGATCAGGATAATGAGGTCCAGATGGACTGAACAGTTATGAGCCCAAAGAAAGACTTACACTTAGGTGGCTAAATTACGTCTAATAACGTCTGCTCAAGCGCTAAAACTCTCTGAAATCCTCAATGTTTGAG
The DNA here is from genome assembly GCA_009806455.1 of Tetrax tetrax. NCBI lineage: Eukaryota > Metazoa > Chordata > Aves > Otidiformes > Otididae > Tetrax > Tetrax tetrax. The sequence continues at coordinate 270,735 of WHYT01016587.1, read as the reverse complement.
TCAGTGACGTACTGGTCTGTGTACATACAGAACTGTCTTTGTCTAAGCATTATCTTTACTTAAATACAATTAAACTCCATCTAAAGGAGGATTAAAACATCATCTACATGGCAGAAAGAAGTAATTGTGATCTGAGCCTGTCTAGCATGTGCATGTAATGAGCTACTACAAAATGTGTCAGACACTCACTGTGCTGAAAAATCAGATTCAGAACACATGGAAATGTGGCCCTTGCCTAGTCCTGCTTTTGAAATGCTGAATAGATTTAACACACAACTCATAATTGCCTGACTCGTATTGCCTGACAAATAATGTCTCTTTATTTGTAATAGGCCAAAATTCTCTACCCTATTTTGCTAAGTTGAGTGATGGGGAAGAATCAGAAATCCTCCATGTCCCTTTATGGCCTTCAACAACAGATACCAACTGCAGCTCTGCAGTTAAGGTCACTGGTTCTCTATGTGCCTTGTAGCAATGTATCATATTTTATAGTTCAATTTTCTTATTAAAGATTTCTACATGAGACCTCTGCTTTCTCAAAGGCAAAATGGCACAAGAAGGTGTCTTTCTGAAGCCACTTCAGCCAAATCTGTTAACCATAATGTCAGGCAAAATTTGCAGTTGTTAAGCAACACAATTACTCCAATGGTCCAGAAAGAGTCTTGTGAGAGAAGGGTCATGGAGGTAATATAAGAGATACTGGACCACTCCCTCAGTGGTGTTACAAAGAACACCACCATAAAAGCAAAGGTTGGACATCATTCTTGGTGTTTCCTTTTCTCATCTATACTCATGAAACTGCATGCCGTAAATAGCTTAATCATTAATAGTCAATCTCTGTAATGGGAGACATTGTGAATCAATTATTGTTATTTATATTGTGGACTGAGCAGACCACTGGACAAGTTTTATCCAAGTAGCTCAATGTATGAGAAGTACAAAGTAACACGGATAAGACAAACTACACATTAAACATTAATCTATATAGCACAGCAATCATCAGGACACTAGCAAAAATAACCTTAGAAGTCACCCAACAGGTATAGATCGCTTTTTCTTTTAATGAGGAATATATGTTCTAACTAGGGTTAACATATCAGTAAAAATAACATGGTGAGCGGATTAGATCTTGTGTATAATTCACTGAAATGGTGTCCACCTTTCAGCTGTAAAACACATCTTTAAGTCAGTCAGGATAGAGTGTAACTACAGTAATTCTAAATTGATACTGTCTAAAAAGTTTTGTTGATATTTATTTTAGAAGTAAGTTGAAAGTTTGACAGTAGGAATTGATACTCCTGTGATAGCATAGGCCCCCTTCTTCGTTACACTTAGGATTTTTTCATTTTTATAGTTGGTCACTTCTGGAAGCCTGTCTGAACTTTCTGGAACAGTAAGTTAATTGAGCTGGGATAAACTTTAGCAGTTTCAGTTAGTCCTTTTTTTGACCTTTAACTGTCACTTTCTTGTACGTGACGTGTTCTTAGGTGATCCTGTTTTCTTAAGGGATATAGGTAACAGCAGTTGGAGACATCAGTTCCTTTAAGATTTTATTTCTATTGGGAATTGAAAATCTGCCATGCTAGTTTAGTTAAAGATGCAATTTCTCTGTTCTGTAAAAGCCAAGATTAGGATAGTTGACCCCAAAGATGTGTGGGCGCAGGAGAGATGACTCATCACAGTACAAGGTACTTCCAAGAAGACAGTTGACGCTCAGTGTGTTCTAAGCATCACTGAAACCCTCTATGGAGCAAGCTGCAGCACAGCCGGGTCTCTTAAGAAATGCAGACAAGACGTCTGCGTTCGCTTAGCTCCATAATGCTCTCGTGCTCCTCCTGGAGCTTTTCCCCAGAGATTTTATCTCCTAGGTAAAAGTTAAATAAGAGTTTCTCTACTTGTTTGGCAATTTCATGAAAGATGTGTTTCTGCAAGTTTAATCATACTTAATATTTAGGGTTTGAACTGCAAAGGTAAAATGAAAGTTTACATAGTCAGGAGCATCTTTTATTCTTTGCAAATGTTACAAGGTGCACATTACATGGTGTTGAAAGAAGTTCAGAACACTAATACTGTTAATACGTTATTTCTCATATGATGTGAAGTTTGAATCAGACCATGTGATAAGGTTTCTGCTACTTTGAAGACTTTGTTCATGGTTTTAATTGGTAACATGCATGAGGTGTACAGTGCACAAAGACAGAAATTTCAACTTAAATGGATAATTACGGCCTTGGTATTTCCTGAACTGAGTATTTGATCCTGCTATCTTCATTCTCAGTGAAGCTCCAGTCTCATAATGAAATTTCCTCAATTTTAAAGATAAATTCTATAATCTCTAATTGTGATTAATTTAATAAGCATCTCAGGTATTGCACAAACTATAAGACCTTGCTTCATGCACATCAGTTTTACTGTGGAAAAAATTTACTGTGCAGACAGTGACAATGAATTGCAAATCATCTCCAAAAATATGTCTCATTCACCAGATAATTTTGGCTCCCTTTTTCATAATCAGTAATAAATAGTCAAGCTGAGGAAACATCTGCAATGTGAAATAGGGACCAGCAAACGGGGCAGGATCTGACACTAAGCAGAGAAGTTAGCCTCGTGTACCTTCAGAGTGTATTTGCTTAGTATGTCTGTCAAAAGATTATTAAAAAATTAACTGAAAAAAAACTTAAAGGCTCAAACAAAGGCTGAAGTTTCATTTTCTAAGTCTTTGCAACCAATGAATCAAATCATATTGAGAATGGGATAGCTCAGAGACAAAAATGACTTCCCTAAAATTTTTACGTTTCTAATTATTTTGCTGCTAAAGTCAGAGAATTTTTGCATCATAATTTTTCTCTGCTGTTCAAGCATTTGAATGAAACTGAATTGCTTTAGATCACAGTATCCAGAATGAATCTATCTTTTGACAGAGACTAAGGGCAAGTGATCTGTTTATAAAATCAAGGAAGATTCTATGTTCTAAATATATAATAGCAGAATTTCTTGGATAACTGAAAACAGCACTAGTTGCATTAGAATTGACTATTTGGCTAAACAAGTGAAGGATGCTTCAGTAATTCAGAGCCTTTTGCTCTTTGGTGGAGTAATATTCTTCTTACATTGAAGCAGGAAGGGAGGTGACAATGAGTGGGGACTGGTAAACGGATAAAACAGCAAGAATTTGAAACTGAAGGTGGGAGATTAACCCCTCTGAAGGTGGGTGCATCGTTAACCATTTCATAAGCAAAACAGAATACAAGCAGACTATAACCATGGATAAGTTATCAAATGGGTGTTTAGGGTTCCATTATTGGAACTAAAATAACTTTTAGTCATAGTTAAGGCTTGCTGGAGTAGGGTAGGGTGAGGGGGGTTGGGGAGTTGTGGAATTCACTCATCAGATCTATCACACATCTTACCATGTGAAGTATCTTCCTGAAAATATAGAGTCAGTTGACGTTTAAGACAGGCACATAAGGATTGTTCATAGGCACCTGAGCAATCCTGTCACACAAACCAGTGCTAGTTGTGTGTGCCGTATCCTAGTGAATGGAAGTTGTTTGAAACTGGTCATGGCTCTGTTTTAAATAATAAATATGCCTAATGTGAGACTGATTCCTCTCTAGTTTGTATTCAGGAAAAATGCAATGAAGTTTAGTTGTTCTGGACATAATTTGATTTATACTGCTGCGAAGTCGGAATAAAGCCCTGTTATAAAATTACATGGCTCATGAAGCTTATTTAACTATTTAGGCAGGATTCCTCTGTTCCACAAATGGAATTCACAGCTGTTAATCTACTTTAGAGTAGGTATTGGAATGAAGGCTTTGCTGCCAGAAAAACAATAACCAACAAACAAGATTCCAATACCTGGAATTTCAGTAGAGATTCCCCAACGGGTGAGAAGACTTAAAATAAATTGTGCCTGTCTAGTAGGATGCAAGATGAAAAGTATGTCTTTACTTGATCCCTCTAATTCAGCTCTTTGGTTTCTTCACCTCTTCAAATTCTGTCCTTTTCTTTTTAGCTTGTAAGTATTTTCCCATATACTCCACTGAAAAAAAACATTGGTTTTATGTCCTTGACTGTGTGTATACTAGTCTTTTCTCAAATCTAGTGCCCTCTCTCTTTGCAGTACTGTGAATTCTCCAGCTGCTCATTGGAGAAATCTCTGGCTTTTGGAGGTTTTCATTTAAAGGAGGTAGTCTTCATGTAGTTTTCTGTTGATACTCCTGGCCTTTTACAAACTGTTGTCCACAAGTGAGTAAGAACAGTCTTCCAGTCAACCCCTCTGAGGCTTCAGAGAACACAGGCCCACTTTTGGATCTCTCTCAGGCTCTAAAACTTGGGTTTGTTCAGTCTCTGTGCCTCAGTAAAGAGGAGCTGTTGGCTTTTTTCTGCCTTGTTTCACACTGCATACTCTTCTGCCATTACTGCTTATTATCCGTAAGTTATGTGCTCAGCACATTTGTGCAGTGATATGAAATGAGATCTCTAGAATCTTTTGCCATATAATTTAAGATGTCATTAACTTCAAATTTTGTAGGACTGCATTCATGTCTAAAACCCAAGACTGATCAGAAGCTTTGAGCTAGTTATTTATAAAACCACTGCTAACATACTGAAGCTTTGTAGGGGAGGTGGTTTTGGATGGGTTTAGCATTTCAGCATTTTGTGAATCCTAAAAAGCTCAGAGAGTTAAGAATGCAGAAAGTGCAATCAGAAAGAAACAGCTAAAAACCTGAGAACCAGACTTAACAAATTCAATTTTGAATGACAAACCATTAGTGTTATGTACAATTGCTAAAATTACACAGAGGATAAATCAATTATATATGTAAATTTAAACAATAAGTGTCTTAGAATCGATTCTGATCCTTGCACAAAGTGAATTGGATGTGCTGGTTTGCACTTTTTAATGGCATATGATATACACAAGTGTCTCTATTTTTTCTGTTATTAGTATAACATTTTGTTTCAGTAAGGAAAAATACCCCGCCATTCCTAAGAAATAAAACATTATTCACTGTCCAAAATATTGAATCTTCTCCTCCCATATGTTGTCATCTGCATAGCCTGGAGCTTTGGCACATTTACTTACCTACTCCCTGAAACATGTCTCCATTCATCGCTTCCCTTTGTTGCTCTTGTGAGCAAGGATTCAGAATAAGGAATTTGAACATTTAAGATCTGATCCTATCTGACAGCAGCTTACCCTTTGATCTAAAAGGTGTCAATCCAATCCTAAGCCCCTTTGCTAGCAAAGGAGATGCTGACAATCATAGAAGCAAAAATGCTGCTTCTAGAAGTATCTCATCTTTTGACTACAGTGAACTTGAGTAAGCTTATCGGTCAGGCACAGGAGGCCCCCATTACAGCCAGCTTGTCTTTCAGTAACCATCTGAACGAGTTTGTAATGATACGAACGCATTTCAGAGTCCTGTAGCTACAGACACCTGTTATGAGACATCACATCTGCAGTTGAGAAATTGTACAAGCAACTATTTCCTTTGGGATTTCTGCTGCTGCGTGGCTAAAAACAGGAATGATTAAATGGGATGTTAGAATTGTAAGTGCTTCTACAGGGTTGAACTGAATTAGTAAGGGAAGGAAAGGTTGGTATAGGCGTTATAATCTGACCTACGTCCAGGATGGCTAAATATGTGTAGCCTTTGTCCAGCAACAGTATCTTGAGATTAAGTCCAGGAATCCTACCTCTAATTTTTCTGTTAGGTTTGTTGTTGTTTATCTGTAACAACAGATAGTTGTCAGTAGTTTATCTGTCTGTCACCAACCTGCCAAAACAGATTTGATGAGATAAAAGGAGTTACAGGGTGGAGAGAGGACAAACTATGACAAACCATGACAACCCATGGTTGTAGACCTCCTGTTAGCAGTGTGCAGTATGCCTCCTACAGAGAAGGTCATGGGTAGTGACTACAACATTACAGAATGCCTCTTCACTGTTATCTTAGATTTGTTTGTGGTATCAACATTACTTTATGCCATCAGCACTTCATTTGATGAAAATTTCCCCTGTAGACTGCTTGCCAGAGGTTTTTATATCACTTTGATACTTAGTACAGATGAAAATGCTTTACCTTGAGAAGCTATTAAATATCTTTTTTATATATTGCCGCATTTGACCAAAAATTCTAGGATATTTTCTTTGTTGCTGTTTGTAAATACAATACAGGATATACCTCAAATTTCCTATGTCATCTGACCTGAACAATTACTTTCCGTTGTTTAATCCTTCTTACATCATAATTACAGTTGTAAAATGACTGGTCATGCTCATAAGCAGAAAATTACTGGCTTGAGATGGAACCTGGAGTGTTTTAGCGCATTGCAGTCATTTGCTGCACCATAATATAGACACAACACTCCGAAGAGAAGTAGAAGAAAAATAGACTCGTACTGATATGTTTCTCCCACAGATGGGAAAATCAGTAACATATTTTTGATGAAAGATGGTAGCAATTCATATTTGTAAATGCAATGTGATGAAAATCTATGTAGCATTAACAAAAGATGTTGTTTTTTTTTAAAAAAAAGTTATTTTCTTTCATTCACCTGTAAAATACATTATGTATCTTCAACTGCAGAGCACGATACAAGCAAGCACATTAGGAATAGCCAACATGGGAATGAGAAGCGTTGTGCAGAGCCATCATCAAATGTTTTTGCACTTAGACCTCACTGGGAAATGCAAAGTTCTCCGATACAATAGTTTGTTTGATGAATATTTCAGTAAATTACAAAAGTCAGTATCTCTGTCTGTGAGTCAATATGACTTGCCACCAAAAGCCAGAAGTAATATCAGTTGTAATTCTGCAAGACTTCACTACTCTTACTGTTACTAGAGAAAATGCAACTATATAGTCAATTGATTTGTTTTGTACTTACTAAGGGTTTCATTTAATAAATCTACCTTGTCTTGTAACTGAAAACAGTAAGGAGAATACTTCAATTATCACTTCTTCTAGCTTTAATTTTCAGGAAGATGGCGTTGCTATGCGCATGTATTTAAATCTTCATAACATAAAGATTAAATCACTTACAAAAGTATGTGAATGGCCAAGTAATAGAAGGAAAATATCTTACACAAAAATAGTGTAAGACTACAGAAATCGTATCATAAAACTAAAGAAATGTGAACATTTTTTGTGTTCCCAGGCTTCAAAGGCTTCTTCACCTCCCAGGGAGCTCCATTCTCTATTCTTACACTTTCAGAACAAAGAGTATATAGTCCAAAAGATTTGCAATATTGGGGGTTAGAATTTTTGAGAAAAGATAAATGGAGGCTAGACTCACTCTATTTGTCTCACTCCATTAACTTTCCTTGGGCTCCTCCCATATTTTTGATCAAAATATCAAATAATTGCATTCATTGCTATTTTCTATTGAAGTTTCCTACAAAATTGCATGCATTTGGCCAAAGAAGTATTTGTCTTAGTATGATCAGGTAGTAAGTAAGCAAAACATCAGCTTGCTTATGATCAACTAGATTATGTGCTACTTAGTTGAAAAGAATAAATGAACTCTTCCATTTATCCTACAAGTAGAACAAGGTGCTCAAGAAGGCAGGAGCCTTCAATTTTAGAGAAATACTACATTTTCATCTGGTTGGTTCTGTTACCACCAGGAAACTGCAGTTTTCTGATATCCTCAAAGTTTGTCTGCTTTTCCTCCTTTTGCTTGTGTGGGAAGATGAAGAGTAGGAACTGTCTGCCCGGGGATGCTGCACTCACCAAACCCTGGCAAGATTTTCAGTCATTCCAGATAGCAGACAGTAGCTCAGTCTCTGTAATCAGGCACACTTTAGCTAATGCTATTATCAAAATGGTGGCAAATTAGGTTAATTATGAAAGCCTGTTGGTAAAGGGTAGGCTATTAGCAGCGGGCAGCGCACATAAAAGAGCCACAGCCACTCCAACCTCAGCTAGTACTCTATGTGTGCCTCAATAGAATAGAAGAAATAGAATTCTCTCACAATAGAATGGAAGAACTTATTTCAATCTGAGTTAAAAGAGAAGTTTCTGTGTTAGGATCATAACGAAGAATATTGGCTGATAAAACAGCTTGGTTAACAGTCTGTAGTATTATACTCTCTGTGGTTATCACCAGATTGCCAGAAGCAATCTCTAATCTTGACTGGAAAAACAAGAAAGATGGAGGAAAAAAAAATGTTGTTTTCTGAGATGAAACAATTTCAGTCACTCTTGGAGGCTTAAGAAGTTAACATTTCCTTGCACTGCTGCAAACATTTCTCAGTTGCCCCCAAGCTGGCGAATATTATCAAGACTAATAACTTTCACAACTGATTTTGAACATTACTAGTACTAACAAAATTGGATCTTACTTTATGGTATATTATTGCCTTTGAATTCACATATAAACCCACAAAATCTAACTGTTAAGCTAGTCTAATGTTTAAACTGTGCTGAGCTAATATTCAATGGATAAAAGTAAGTGCAGTTAGTAAGCAAAGCTGCATATACAAATGCTTCATTCCATAATATCCCTCTCATCTACAAGTCATCAGTAGAAATAATGTTCATTTTCTGATATATTTATTTTTTAGAATAATCAGAAAGTCTTAGATATGTTAACTTATAAATTAAACTTTTTTTTTTCACTTTGACTATTATTATTTATCTTCTATCTCCAACTGGATACCCACAGATTCAAAACACAAATGGAAGTGGATATAAACCATGATGACCACATCAACTACAGCTTTACTCAAATGTGTCGCTCCTGCCTGTATTAGAATTTGTACATTAAAAGGATATGGCTTTTTTAAAATGTTACCTATCACTTTATTTAAATACGTCATTTTACAAGAGTGAGCAGAAGATCTTGTGAATGTGTTTTCCAGATCTGAGAGATGTTTAGCAAGGCCACATGAGTTTGTCCTTCAGAGGCCCCACATGGTGCAAACAGGCTAGATGGGATCAATAACAGGGTCTTGCCTGTGATTATCTCTGCTGGCACACTTTCTAGTGAGTCACTGTCCGTGCTTGTTCAGTCTAAAGCTTCCCAGGGGTGGAGACTGCTGGCCGCACTCATTTAAAGATAGTGGCTATCATGGTTATCATTTAAGAATTAATTGTTTGTGACATACACAAATTAAATAAATAGGACTGCATAGTTTTGGAATGGGGTTTTAGAATGGGGTTTAGAATGGGGTTTGGAATTCTGGGTTTTAGTTCCCAGAATGACAAATATAGGATGACTTATTTTCCTAGAAACCACACAGGATGGATGCAGTAGGTTTTGTTTTAATGATAGATCAGAATTCATCTTCTCTCCATATTTGCCTGCTCATACAGGCAGTGGCTGAAGACTTTTACAAGGTAGACAGTCATTTCTGTATTTAGTCCTCAGATCTGCTTCAGACAAGCTCATTTAAATGCCACATGCTAATATTGATGTTAAACTATCCTCATGGAGCACAAATTGTCACTTCTCTTCCCCTTCCCTCTTGAAATATTTTACATAGTATTGCTTCTCTTTATCTTAGGGATTTGTGAAAGGCAAATTGTCAGTCAAGACTAAGCAGAGTAACAAGCTGTAGGATGCACCCGCTTATATTCAAGTAGTTTTATGAATCAAATGCTGCTGAACTACTCAGGACAACACCAATATGCACAGAAGTGCTGTGCTGAATCCTGCAACACCTTGTTCTCACTCTTACTCTGCCAGTCCTGGCTCAAGTAGTTCTCCAGCTACAGTTACACAAAGCAGGATGCTGGCGAAGTTACCAGTTTGCTGATACTTCCAAAACACTCTGCTCGATGATGGAAGGCAGATTAAGACATGGGGAAAAAATGTGTCAGGATTTAAAAGCCTTTGTTCATCCCTAGCTGCCAGTAGGTGGGTACTTTTTTCAGGCAGAGCAGCTGAGGAATCCTTCTTGTGATGGAGAAAACAAACTGAATCTCAAGTTTTGAGTGCCTTTTGCAAATACAGTGTTAGGCTGCACATCCCTTCTGCTGCTGTATTTGTCAGCAAGGAGAGCGGAGTGGGTTCTTACACGATAAGTTTTTATTATATTTTTTCTTGCATTTAAACAGCTTTATCTCATCCTTCCAGGTTTCGACAGGCAGTTGAGCAGCAACTGTCTATTTAAGCTCATTTCTTTTCTAATTATTCCAAGTGTTACAACACTCTACAGTTATACTTCTTATGAGCTACATTTATCATTTATTATATTAGAAGTTTCCCTTTAAGGAAAATAATCATAATATCAGATAATACTACAGTAACACTGAATGTGTCTATTTTATTAGACCACCGTATCTTGGGATGGAGATAAGCTTCTTTGTGTACAGAATGGAGAAAAAGAAGGTCGTGGTTGGACCCAGTGGATTGAAGGAGATGAAATGCACCTGGTAAGATCATAGAATCATAGAACAGTTAGGGCTGGAAGGGACTTTTAAAGCCCATCCAGTCCAACCCCCCTGCAAGGAGCAGGGACATCTCCAACCAGATCAGGTTGCTCAGAGCCCCGGCCAACCTGGCCTGGAATGTTTCCAGGGATGGGGCATCCACCACCTCTCTGGGCAACCTGGGCCAGTGTTTCACCACTGTCATTGTAAAAAATTTTTTCCTTCTATCCAGTCTGAATCTACCTCCCTCTATTTTAAAACCATTACCCTTTGTCCTATCACCACAGGCCCTGCTAAAGAGTTTCTCCCAGTCTTTCTTATCAGCCCCTTTAGGTACTGGAAGGTCTCCCTGGAGCCTTTTCTTCTCCAGGCTGGCAGGTTTTAAATGCCACTCTATTAAAATGGGTAGATGTAATGCAGCAGGCTGTCTGCTATGTTATCTTGGCTTACTCTGACATAATTATGTATTGGTGCAGCATTTGACTTGTTTCTAAAGCAGCAATTTCATTTGGAGCCATTATGCTTTTATGTCCTGTACAAAGACTGCCTGATTTCAAAGCAGTATTTCTGTGTTAACTGTCTGTCCAGACATATCAGTTTAAAATGTTTACACTGAGGAAGACATTTAGCAGAATGTCCTTCATACAGTCTGTGAAATATGCAGTATGGAAGCTGGTGAAATTATGCATCAAACAATAAGCCGTATGGGGAAAATACACCTTTGTTCTTTTAAAATAATTACAGGCCAGACTGCATTAGAGCCTAGAGAACTAAAACAGCAATTAAGTTTTTGAAATGTCATGTTCTTTCAGATCATCATTTTTATCTTTGTAAGTTAACAGGACCTGAAAGATGATGCCTATTCTTTTCTCACGTAGCTCTTTATAGCATCCTCATCAGTGTGGGCAAAAGGCAGTCTTCCTGCTGAGATCATAAAATCCAGCCTCCACTTCTGTTTGCTGTTCAGTACTGTTAGCATTCAGCAGTCTAAATGGCCGTTCTCTAAATATTCAAATCTGTAGCAGAGTTATGACATCTTTGCAAAAGTACCCCAACCCTCCATTACTAAACACAATTTTCAGGAAGTATTGGAAGTCCCAGAAACCAGTTTCATAAAGGAATGCATATGACAGATCTTACCATCTGGACTACATACTTGATATAATGCAGGTGAGGAGAAAGTTACTCTGTAAGTGATCACTTTATAGCTGAGGTCGTGGGCTTACTGAAAGTAGGAGGAAGCAATAAAAGAAAAAAAAAAATTCCTGCATATCCATATTCCCTCTGTCTATATACAAACACACTATAGTATTTCCACACTGCCTCCCAGTTTCACAACAGTTGGTGCCATGACACCAAGCATCAGCCCTTTCAGATTCTCTGCTGGCAAACAGGTAGCAATTAGCTGTGCACTGTCTGGCCTAGAAGTTCAGCTTGCTGAACTTCAGCTTGCTGCACTCAATTATGCACGTGTGCACTCATCTGTACACATATGAAGGAATAGCACTAGTTGCTCTTGGATTTCTCTATATTGGCATCCTGGTTTCTGTTCCTTGCCAGCTCCACAATCGTTGTCTCTTCCCATTTCCTGTCCCCAACGCCAATTTCGTTAGCCTCCATTTCCGTTATCCCTACTCTGATCCATGCTCTAGCCATACAGCCTAACCATGGACCTCCCGGCCAGACCACTTTTTACTCCTGACCCTGTCAAGAGTTTGATTTTAGAAGTCATAAATTCAGATTCAGTTGCTCAAGCATACATGTCTAGTGTCACGTTAGGTACCCCAAGGTAACCTGACTGATCTGAGGCTGCTTTTTCAGAAGGCTGTGAAGAGTTCTGGATCATACCTGCCAGCTCACGCAGGCATCCGTGCACTCATTGTACAATTGTACAATTTATCACAATCAGTCTCTCATGTACACAACAGTGAGTACAAAATTACTTCATGCAAAGGAAAAAACCAAGTATTTTAGAGGCCAGTCCCCAATATTTCAATTTTATCACCTTTTGTATTTCATGAATTTCAAAATATGTCATCCTTATTTCTCTGAATCCTTGTTAATGTAACTCTCTCCATTAAACATACAGTAAAAGAGTCCCATTTAGTATCTTCTTTTTGACCAGTTAAGATTACTAGGCCCTGTCCTTTGAAACAATGGGCAGTTACCTCTAAAAAATTGATACTTCCATAGCTTTATGATCCTATTGAACTTTACACAATGAGCCAAGTGTTAATTTAATTCTTTCCACAGTTCTGTAGAGAGTAGTACCACATCCTTTAGTAGTGATTGCCTCCTATTTTCTCCATTTCATGCTATGGTCTGTACTTCGTAGTTCTTTTTCCTCCTTAGATTCTATTTTATGTGAGTGACTTATTTGACCATTCTCCATTTCCTTTTGAGTTTTATTGCCCTTTTCTATTGTATTGATTGCTTCTGCTCTGTAGGTTTTTGTCACTGTCAGCAGATCTCTCAGCCCTTATTGCACACTCCTTCTTCTGAGTTACCTACATAGAAGTGAACAAAACAAGTCCTAACTAAAATCACTGTTAGCAGCCTGCTTCTTTCATCAATTCATCCTGAAGCACTTACTAGGGACTAGCAGCATATGCCAATTAGATTATTGACTCTGTAGGGCTTTTTTAATATGTCATTTTATCCAACTCCCCCATAAGAAAATGTGCATAACCTCCCAGGAAACTCTGCCTCCTGTTTCCCTAAAAAATTCTGACAGATTTATTAAGTCCTATCTTGAAACAGAAACTACATCCCTTCTGCTAGATCATACATAATCTTTGTATTTAAGTTTCTTAAGAAGTTACACCTCTTTTTCTTCTTCCACCAAAACCATTCAGCACCTCCACATATCCCCACACATAGTGTGTACACTTCTCAGGTCTAACTTAAATAGTTTCAGTAATGGAGAAGATTAAACTTCATCTTCAGTGAGATTAGATAAACCACAGTAGGCCTCACGAATCAGTGCCCAAACCTCAATGCACCCGCTTATGCACAGTTCATGATGATCCAATGACTAGCAAGGAGGGATTTTTGCAAAGCTCTTACGGAACATAAAGGATCAGTAGATAGCATTAGGCACCCAGTATGGTAAAGTTCAGCCAAAACTCACTGCTGTGCTCTGATTTATAGACCTAGATGACATCTTATGTACACAACTACCAGTCCTTTTCTAGCTATGACCGTTGTGTTGCTAGAGTGGGCTTTCAACTGATTTCTGCTTTTGTAGGTTTGAACCAGCGGTCATCAACATACAGATTCAGAACTGGTTATTCAAATCCATCCCCAAATAACTTCTCTGTGTGTCCAGAATAGAGAATGCCCATTTCAAAGACCTAAGCAGCTGCAGACACTGCAAATAGAGAATAATGGACCAGGAACATATTTGTCCCTTTAAGATCTGAGATCCCAAAATAACTTCTCTTACTCCACCTTTCACCAGAAAACAAACCCAAACCATCTGGTTTCTTTTAGGATAGAAATAAGCTAAAATATGCACAAACTACCCAATCTAATTTGATAGAAAATTGTGGATTCAATTTAAGCTGGACATACAAATGAATGTATAATGCATGTGTCCTATGTAAAAGTTGTATTTTTAAATTATTTTCTCTTCCTAGGAAATAAGAGTGTGTGGAGTCAAGTGCAAGCAGGTCTTTAAGAAGGTACAGTGAGCCTACTGCTGATACAGAAGTGAAGAACAGTAGAATTCACAGACTTACCACTGAATCTTCAAATGCTAGTAATGAACATCCTCAGCGATGTGAGCAAACACAGAAATGAAGATCACATTAGAACTGTATAGTTAGAACAAAATATTTTTAACAAATTATTTCAAAGAAATAACTGCAAATAAAACTATTTTTAGACATGCCAATTAAAGATACTAAACACTGTAAGTGCGTGTGTACCATGATTCTTGACTACACTAAAATAGAACTGTTTGGTATAAAACAAGATTCTGGAGTTTAAGACCTTGTAAGCTAATTTTTAACTTACAGTGGAAATCACCCATCCACAGCCTTAGCAAGAAGCCTTCAGGTAGTCTTGTTTTCAAATGTTGAATTGTAGTTGTAGGGAAGGGAATGAGAGCTGTAGTGTGTGGCTTACACTTAAATCCTTATTTCACTGAAGCCAGTGAGATTTTTACCATCGGCTCCAATGGAGCAGTACTTCTCTGCAAGTATTCCACGAAAAAGAAAAATCTGATTTCTCAAAGTAAGTAAAGGTATGGATCAATAGTCTGGAAAAACAGTACTTGTAGCAGCGTGGCCAAGGGGCAATCCTTTTCTAAACGCTTTAGCCAATATCTGCCCAGTGATTTTTTTTTTTATTCTGGAGAAACTAACAGTAAGATCACTGCTAGAAACTGTATATATTTGGACACACACCACACACAAGATATGACTAGCATTGCTTTGTACAATATCATTTGCAGATTTTTTAATGACCTGTCATAGTCCTCATGTTCTCATGCAGACGGAGTGCGTAACAAAGCATTGCCCTAGCAGTTTCCAAAGCTGATTTAATCACTAGTCACATTAATAGTAATTTGCAAACCAAATTGTCATATTTTCAGTCTGTCAACACGCTGGATATACAATTAGCACCACCTCTTCACTTCAAGGTCAAAAAGACCCAATGATGCAGAGAGCCTGGGTGGGTCAGACCCTTAGCACATGGCACAGTATTACACGTGTCCCCTGGAACAACTGTTACTGGCTGTTTTCAGGGACTTCATCAGTGGGCAGAGTCTGAGGGGCTCTAAAGGGGGGACATTCCTTTCCCTATTCTGCTGCAACCCCTGTGCATAGCATTGCTTCTGCCTTCTTTGGGAACCCAGCACTGAGACTGAGAGGATTTTAGACATTCGTTATGGAAACGGGAACAAACGGCGCCATTCTTTACTGACACGAGATAGTTGTCAAATGGGCACTGTTATTAAGCTTGTTTAGAAAAGCTGCCAGCCTGAGCTAACGTGAAGAAAGGGAGGTTCGGAAACAGTCCTTATAAACTGTAAAGTTAATACAGCAGGGATGATAAACTTTCTGAACTAGGGTATTTCAACTGTACTATATAGATGTGCTGCAGTGCACATCTAGTTCAATTGTGCAAAGTTTTGGTTTTTACTTTACATCAGAAAGTACACAGAAAATATTATCCATGAGGACTTAAGCAACCCAGGTGAGAAATACTCCTTCTCTGCGTAAATTCTTGTGTTACTGTTGCAACAGCTGTGGCTCATGCTGCTTAGAATTACAGACATATGTAATGCAATTGTTTACGTTCCCTTGTAATTTTTTTCTTGGCAGTATGTAACAGTCATGCCTAAGGAAGACTCTGGGAATTATACTTGAGCCTAGTCAACCAGATACATGCAGAAGCTGTTTTTCTCTCATGGAAGAGTGTGTTAGACATCTAGCTATGTTTCTGTAGCTAAATGGATATCCCTCCTGACCAGTCTACAAACGGTGGTTAAGTTTTCTTGTACTTGGAGTGGGACAGGTCAAAGCTGGTTACATGTAAATAAAATAGAATGGTTGTGGGGGAGGGAAAAGGATCAGAAACTTGTATATCTCAGGTGAAAAAACCTGCTCTTCTAAAGTGAAATTGCAAATAGCTGTCTACTTAAAATGTTATTTATTGCCTTATATAAGGTTAGGGATATCCCTGTTGTCAAATTTCTGTGCATCAGTCATTTATTTTTCCTGAAAGACTACTGGACACACAAACTTCTTTCCTTCAAGTCTTTAAATAATTGATGTCATAGCCATGCACACCCTCCAGACACCCTTCCACTCTTCAGCCCCAAGGAAAGCTAGTGAACAATGGAAAATAAGGAATGAACTCCAGCTTTTCATTTATAACATATCTTAATTTTTTCAGACCACCTGTATTTTCCTTCTCATGTGAAACCAGAAACTACACAATAAAGAGATGGTTCACACCCCTATCCACAATTCAAATTTGCCTAATTGTTTTTAATGCTTAGCACTGACTGAGACCTTTTTTGAAACATAGTGTTCTTTCAATGCAACTTGGCAGTTCATAACCCTTAATTCAACAGATGTCTTCTAATTTTTGCCTCCAGCTCCCTGCAGTCTTGTGTAGCAGTCACAAACTCCTTTTGCAGAAGCTTGTAAGTGGATCAATTATCATCTAGCTAAGTAAATTCAATTGTTAAAAGCTATTATTATTGTAATCAAACAGACAGCTTTTCCCCTTTGGGTCATTTGGTGCAAGAGCAAATTTAGCACCATACTAATAACTAATGGCTTATCAACCAGAAGCAGTGTAACCTGCTTCTAATTATGGAGAAAAGGCAAGGTCAGGAAGTACTTCTACAGTTCACATACATAAAATACAGAAACGTCGAAAATATTTAACTTTTAATACATTTTCTTCAAATCATATCAATTGCTTATCATTATAACTGTAATCTCTTATCTCTTCTGCAGCAGCCATTTCCCTTCAAAAAGGAAATTATGTTCGTTCTCTCCTTCCATGATGATGCTCTCCAAATAATGCGTATAAAATTAGCCATGCTGCTTCCTTAAACCTTTAACGAATTGTTATCATAAAATCTGATTTAAAGCTTTCTCCATAAAAATGCCCTTAATGTTGCCAGACCATTTCATCTTCAGATACATTCTGTAACGTCATGCATGCAGAACACAACCCTTTATGATTTCCCCATACTATGGCTAACTTTGTACCACAATGCTCTCCCAGCCTTTACTGATCTGTAGCTCAAGCCAGAAGATGTTAGCTCTGTATTTAATAGCCTTTGCTGTAGTTTTCTTTCATAAAACTCTCCAGTCACCTTTGGGATCAATGTAAAATTTTAACAAACACAACAGCCTATGTCAGTTGTTGAGAAAACACCTCTTTTTGTTTGCTTGAACCTGCTACCTGCTATTATAATGCAATTTATCCTAATTCTTGTACTGAAAGAGATACCAAACAGCCATTCCCTATTCCCTCCATGCCACTCAGATGTTCTTTACCCCTCGTATCTCAGTAAGATAAGTGTTCCAACAGAATCTGACTCACTAAGCTGATTCCAGTGTATAAACATGAGAAGATCGCAGTGTTCCCATTTCAGTCCATGCCACTGAAAAGCTCCATGGAAACACATGAACACATGTAAGAATAAATGCATGTAAGAGAAACCCTCACAATCTAATCCATGGAAGCCAGAATTGAAATAAAAGTTAGGGTTGCACTCTACATTTATGTACCGGTCTAACTACGAAAGGTGGGAAAGAATTGCGCAGTACGATCTATGTAACAGTTTTCTTGGGAAATAAGCATGAGCAGGCTCAATGGCAAATACCTTACCACAAGAAGGTGCATTAGATTCCTGATTCCTGGGACTGAGCAGTAGAGGGTAAGAGTCTGCTGGCATGGCATGAATGATGTGCTCCACTAAATACATCCATTTTCATCAGTGTCTGTCATTTGGCTGACTCTACTGTATTAAATTTAAGTGGACAGTAAAAAGCAAGAGTTCTCTAGTACAACATTAATAAAACTTCCTAGTATGTATCATATTGTATTTTATTCTTTTTTGGACAGTCTCATCTGTAATCACATAACATATTCATGGCTATTCATCCTTTCATCCGGTATTAGTAACACATTCGTCTTGGAATATTACCTATGTGGTACTGCTATTTCTATTTTAAGGAGGTTTTTTAATTTCAAAACAAATGTTTATTTAATTAATTTGCTCTTGTCTAGCAAAAATGCACACAAAAGCAGAGTCTCTTCAGTACCATGCATTTTATTATCAGGCCAAGAACTTTCTCTCTATTAATAGTTAATAGTAAGTATCTACATTGAACACTTCACCAGAATGGCATTTCAGTTCTTCACCAATCCCTTCAATAGAACTGCCTGAAGATTAAGTTTCTACACCACGGAAGCAGAATAAAATTCCTGCTTTCAAGAGCCACATTGTTATTAAAGGAGGGGAGGAAAGAAGGATGGGAAACAGCTTGAGGTTATTGACTCCACAGTTATTTACATAACAAGAGACTATTTATCTCATGGTACAACACTATTCTAATGCTGAGCAAATTAAAAGGTCAATATTGCGACAAGAGCATTTCAAATGTAAAGTATTTTATTTAAATGTTCAGCTATTTGACAGTTCAAGACTGGAGAAGTATGAGTAGTTAGCTATGGGTACACAAGCACGACAGAACAGCTAACATTCAGAATTGTTTGTGCACGTGCACAGTGCACAGTAAACTGCAAATATGTACAGTTCTTAAAAAGGCTTTTTATCAACATTGTGGAATCACTTTAAGAGCTTTCCTGTAACTGGCTGGCCTTTCTTTCCCCTTCCCTTTCAGCTACACAAAGCAACAGTACAGAAGTACAGAGTTGAAATACAAGACAAGGTGAAGAAAAAGCTAATGCAAAATTGTACTGGAATTCAAAGTTACACTTAAAATGAAAGGTCCTTCTCCATCCTGATGTTCCCACTGAATTTTTCTGAAGTGCTAGACTGTGCATTTACTACAGAAAGGAGGTATTTACAATGCAATGCAGTCACCATTATAATTTCTTAAGGCTTAAAACCATAGCATGTGGGGCGAGCTTACTGAAATTTAACATTCAATCAGGTGCAGTAAGACTCACAGTAGTTCATCGCTCCCCTTCCCTAATTTTAAATCAGCATGTTCAATTTATCTTTTCTTACTAAGACACTGATGCTTATTATCCATAACCATTACAATTTCCAACACTCCTCTCTAGCTGGGCATGCTAAGGTCATGCAGAAGAAGTTAACACATTTCAGGAGTACTTCTGTGAAATGACTGTGTGATCTTTCACTCATCTTGTCAAGAAACACGCTGTCATTCTCGATGCTGACATTTCCAAGTTTATTTTTGGAGAGGAAAAGGGGAGAAAAGAGCCATTTTATATATGTTGCAGCAATACAGCAAAGGACTTATTCAAACACACTACCAAGCAGCTCCTCCAAACACTCATTTTTAGGTACAACAATGTAGTTCACCGTAACGCAGTCAATCCTCTCCACTGTATCGCTTATACCAGTGTTCATCAGCGACAATTAATTACTCAGGACAATCCTTAATGGCAACATATGTTCTAAAATACCACTCATTAGAAAGCTAGTCATCATCACTCCTTTATACCAACACATATGCTCCGTTATTTCAGATACAAACACAGATACTTTCTCAGTTCCTAAGAGTTACTCACAGATTACTCTGAAAGAATTCTTGAAGAATTACTTGTGAGTTTTAGACCTATTGTACCTAAGAAACAACAGAAAGCACAGAACAGACTTTCACAACACTGCAGCAGTAACGTATCATACGAACTTTGTCTGAAATCAGCTTCAACCAATCTCAAACACGGGGGCTGACTTAGGAGCTAGACAACAAGAACTGCTAACTAGATTTCACACTGTCCTAAATGATGTAGAAACAGATGACTCATTCCCTATCAAGCAAAACAGAAAATAAGTAGAACATGAGAGTTCCATAGCAAAATAGGCTCAAAACAGTCTGATTGCAGCTCCTTAAAGACCAAAAAACCCCAAATTTCCATTAGAAACTTTCCTTGTCAGCTTTTGTGCAATGGAACACAAAGCAAACGTCTCCCCAAAACTTAAACAGGACTATTTCAGAGCATGGTTTTTGCAATGTATGTACAATCCTTTATATTTTTCTCACACAGCAAGTCTGCCTTGTAGACATTTGAAGTACCACACTACACCAAATTCCTTTTCTGTTTCCAACTTCCAGCATGATGGTATATATTTTTGACTATATTTCCAAACGTGTTTTGGTGACGAAATAAACATATAGGCACTTAGACTGCTCAAGGTTACTCAAAAACCTTACCAGGTGCTTAACTGTTAGTTAAAATTGGCACGTAATAAGTATTAATTCGCTTGAACATCATGTGGATGTGGATTTTTTTAGGAGCGCCTTTTTCCCTCTTCAGCCACATAAATGTTTTGAGAAGCTGGCCCGGTGTCATGCAGCACTTCCCACTCCAGCTTGTGTAACTTCAGAAGCATCCAGTTGCATTCTTAGTCACATATTGGTTTTCAGTGAATGGTTTTCAGTATAAAAAAAAACAGATCAGTTCAGATTAATCATATTCTCTCATCAGACACTAAAGATTTGAAGCAGGAATGCCTAAATCTTAGTGGAATGGAGGCAAATGTTAGAGTACATCCCCAATTAAAACAAATAACATTGTTCTTTTAAGTCCCAACTGCACAATGAAAATTTAAAAAGCCCTACCACAACAAAATCATCAATAGCAAAATAAATAGCTTTCAATAACAGAACTGACCAAGGTTCACTGCAGTTCATCTCTGAAGCAGAAAACTTCAAGACACTGGATCATGTGCGTAAATAGGATGGCAGACTTCTTTTTCATTCTTTTTTTTTTTTTTCCTTGAAAGCATAGCAAAACTATCTGTAATTGCACCTAGGATTTCAAAAGTAGGTATTTCCATGTTTAAGATTAATGCAAATATTGTTACTTTTTGTAATTAGATATCTAAATTCAATCTACTGTTTGCATTGCAAAAGTGCTTGAAAGGGATTCTGCAAGGTACTGAGATCTCCACCTTGATAAGAAAACTATTAAAACACAATGCTATCCACCGACAGAAAGCAAAAAGCTATCTCGGTGTGCTGGCTAGATAAAAGGTAGATTACTCAGCAGCCTGCGTGGTTGGACAGTAAAGAAAAGCATATTCCTGCCAGGAAGACTAACAGTTTGGGGCTGCTTTTGATAAATCTGGACTTTCAAAGCATCCCATTACAGACTCAGTCTAATGAGTGTTTGTTCAATAGACACTGTATAAAAGGTTATAATAATGATATGATGTCTTCTTTGAAACTTCAGATATCTTCGATTGCCACGCAGTAATATAACCTTTACTCACAAGTGGTTGTTGAACAGAGACAGCAAATCAGCCTTCAAAAGCAATGAGCACATTCCAATGAACAGCAGGCATAAAGCAATTTCACAACTCTCCGTTAGTAGGCTTATTTACCTTCCAACCAGGCTGTACTTTGCCACTGTCACTGTTACAACAAGGCGCTATCCGAATCCTTAGGACTGCTGGCTGAAGATGTAGCTATGTTAGTCACAAGGAGCAAAGGGGATTAATTTTTCACCTGTCACACTGTATATTGTTCTAACAGACTATTCATTTTCTACCTTTAAATGCCCGTTAGTTGTAATCTCTTGACAAAAGAGCTAATTCAGGCAGTAGTCCTCTCCCCCAAAAGTTCATTTTTCCTGGGAAGATGAAGTTCCTGTGCTCCTGGGAAGCAACGGAGCACAATACCCTGATAACCAATACACTTTCTTTTCCCTGGCAGGATTGTCTTTTTTTTAGCAGCAAAGGCAATGATGAACATCACTCTAACAGATACATAGCTTAGTACAAAGACTTCTGCTTCTGTTTGTCAAGTCAGAAAAAACTACCCAGATATTTGTATTTTTACAAGTAGCACATTTCATTTCAGCACAGAACTTTGTTTTTCCATTGTCATGAAGGGAGACTCCTCATAAGTTGTCTAATAGTATTGAAGAAATACTTCCCAGCTCAAGCTCTTTTTCATCATTGCTGTCATAGGGGCCAAAGCTGACGCTTCACTTGCACTGCTTTCATGCACCTTGACAGTCTGTGTCTATGTTCATAAAAAAAAAGAGAAAATTGTTTCCATATTGGTTTTTTTTCTCTGCTCAAACCTCAGATCATCTGGAAATTCTCATGCAATCAAGGTGAAGTCAAACAACTAATAACTATAACTTCAAATACAGTCTGAAAGGAGAAAGTGGGAAAAATCCTCAGACACCGGAGTGGATACTTTCGTTTTGCACAAAGTACCAAATAGTTTTAGCAAGACAGAGGCAAATATGACTGTTCTGCCTTACTCATTCAGCTTCCTTAAGTTGTTTTTGGCAACATTCTAGGCAAGCTGTTAAACTGATTATATAGTGGATTACAGATAAAAATACACTTTTACGTCTATCAATAAGGATTTTTTCTTTCTTCCTACCTTCTTTCCTTCTTTTAATGGAAATTTGGAAAAGTTACTTTCAAATACTCTCTGAAAAGTAACTCTCCTAATCAATTGGTGAACTTGCTTTTCACATATAAACTACAGAAATGTATCATCATGATCATGGCTCTGAATTTCTGGGGAATCCTTTCCTAATCTGAGATTATATTTAGGCCTCAGTTTTTCAATTTGGATATCACCAAGTTAAATTCATTTTTCTTTTACTCTTCTAGTGAAAGACAGTCAGCCATTTGGTTACGTTTTATATATATGTACATGAATAGCTGTATCCATGTCTATACCTATATTTACATCTATAAATTTTCTCCTAAAATACACAGTTTAAGAAACTTCATTTTCATTTGTATCTTCTTCTATATTAAATTTACTTGGTACTTTTTCTCAAAAACTGAAATGACCGTATTTATCAATTCCCTATTTCAATACAGACATCCAGTTACAACATCAATAAATCAGATATAAACGATCCTTCCCCTTGCTTTGCATGCATGTGCATCCCGTTCTGAAACTACATGCTATCACTGCTATTCAGAACCTACCCTGTCAGATGTCTGGCAGAAATCTTAACGTCAGCAATGTGGCCTGAGTTATATTGCTTGGCCCAGCACCAATGATTCTTAAACTGACTGATTATATAGATGCTTAAAGATTCATCTCGTAGTGTCAAGTGCGTTGCATTTGTGTTTTAGTAACACAGAGTATACCGATTCGTTTAACTACAGCGGACAATATTTGGATTTTTCAAACTACATTTTTTTTAAAGATGACTATAAATTTCCATCTTAAATGGTATTTCTACCAAATAACTGCCAACTTAAAGCCAGAAACTCACTGCAGACAGACAGACATCTAAACACCACTGTTACTACAACAAATTATTTTCTAAGAAGCTCCAGGACGCACAGTGGCTTTATTTCTCAAACAGGACATGGTAGAATGAAGCCAGAGCCTTTCCCGCAGCAGGAGTGCTGTTGTGGAGATGGAGAAGTAGGCAGAAAAGAGTAACTGTACAGCACTGTGAGAGAAATGAATTTATGAGATTTACAACCTAGAGCATCCCTTAATCAACAGGAAATACAGATTTATGCCTATGTTCTAACAGATATGCAACAACACAGGATGATAGCATGCAAGTTACCTAGAAGATTTTGCTTCTAGGTTACTAAGCTAGTAATTTTTTCTAGCTGAAGCAGTAAAACTGATTTACGACAAAAAGAAAGTATTCAGGAAATAGAGACGCTCACCTATCTAGGAATTTTCCTAGGACTACTGTAATAGTTCTGTAACTGCTCTACATTGGTAGCAACATCGTGAAACAAACCAAACAGGCAGAATATTATTGTGGGTTTTTATCTGGACCTAATTTACAGTCCTTCTGGGACTGTGCATTTAGGTCATTAAGGTTATCACAAGAATGGTTTTAATCTTTTTCCAAATGGCTACAGTGAATTGAAAATTGTGCAATAACTGCAACAGATGATGTGACTGTTTCTGTTCATCTGTATTCTAGAACTTCATGCAAAATCTTTCCATCATCAAATTATACCACTTACAAGGTATGTGAAAACTTCAGGTCTGAGATATTTGAAAGTATCCCTATAAAGTGTTCTCCAGCTGAGGTAAAAAGACTATTTCTGTTTGACAAAACTGATTCTTTAAAATGTTATTCTAATGGATGAGACCTTGCATTAAAATAACATTTCAGCTTTTATGGTCAGACATGAACAAACTAAAGGAGATACACATTTTTTTTTTAGCTAAATAGTTCTTGTCGTAGAAGCATCAAAGAAAAAAAAAGCTACACTGCATTCTATAGATTCTTTTAATTCCAAAACCATCAATCAGTATTCCAGCTCAATGTCTGAGTAATGCAACCTTTATCTGATGAAGATAAGAAGTGGCAGTTGCAATTACAAAACTTTGCCACAGAATAAATACAATTAAGTTATAGATTACAGTTACAGATATTAATGCACAGCTCAAGTAGGAAATTCAGATTCTGAAAAAATCTTTGAAGGGAAAACCTAGGCAACCGTAATGGCAATGACAAAGCACTTAAACTGGGTTCGGGTTTTCAGTCTGCACTGAAGTTACCCCAGGAGGGAGCATGCTTTAGAGGGCAACATAAGGGGTTATACTCGCTAACTTGCTCTGACTAGTGGCTTATTTCATGACCTTGGCAAAACCATGTCGCTCCCTAAGTTTTTCTGATTTTCTAACTAATAAAGCATGTAACACCTGCAGCCAACTCCATCAGCAAAAGCAGATAAGAATGACTGAAGACAGACAGTCATTGATAAAAAAAAAATACCCAGTGGCAGAAAGCCAATTATTTTATTTCTAAAAGAGTGATTAAAAACATATTTTTGTGCATCTTTGTTTAAATGGAAGGTAAACATGAAATGTGCCAAACTGGCATAACTGCAAGCTACATGTGCGTCCTCACCCCACCACAGCATTTGCAACCTGTCCCTACTGTTCTGTCAACAGGGTGTCAGACATTTCCCTCTACCGAGATGGGAAGGAAGGAATTCTCCCTTCTCTTAGGTGTCAACAAAATGTTGGTTCCTGCAGATTTCTGTTCTGGCATGATCAGCTAAGAACCGACATTAATAGTAAGTGTTTAGCCAGCAACCATATGTACAATGGGTCAAACTTCCATTCCTTCTCTTTAGAGTCAGGCCCTGAACAAGCAAGCAAGCTTAAGAGTCAGATGCCAAGACTCTAGTTAACTCTAAGACAATGAGGTAGGCTTTGTTATACTTAGTTGTACCTGACCTGGCAAGAAAACTTATAAGCTAGGGGAATTCAAGGTAGTTTAGTGCCATTTGATACTGGGGGTGGGCAACCGTTAACAACTGGGCAATCAAATACTATTTGCTGAGCCCATTTTGCAAATAACACCTTTTAATTCTGTACACGTCTCTCCTACTGTACCTGCCACTTCTTAGTAAATTCTCTGCCCAGTAGCTGACGACTGTCTTCACCCAGTTGAATCCCCAAGGCCTGCAAGCCATCTCACATACTGACAAGAAGCGGATTGCCTCCCTCCAACTTACTTTTAGTTGTCATAAAGTGACTACTCGTGTTTGTGCTGAACAGAGCCCAAGCCTGGTGAGATAGCACCTCTGACAGTTTTTGCAGTAGCAACCATCACTGAATACATTTCAAGTGATTAATTTTCTTAAAAATAAAAATAAACTTAGCAAGCGCACATGTGCTAGCAAGTTAAAAATAATAATAGGTGTCTGTGATCTGCTTCTGTCTGAATCCTTCAGGGGAATTCAGCTGCTGAGAACAACTTATGCAGTTTGCCATATTTCTGTGTGTTAAACAACAACCAAATAACTACAGGCAAAAGTCCCAGCTGTCAAGCATGAGGAGTGCAGGGGCTGATCGGGGGAGTACAAGGCATTTTTCTCCTGTGTTATATATGCATATTAGATCGTTTTAAAGGAAAATGAAATGAAGCAAGGACAGAGTGAGAAGCATGCTACCGTCTCTTCGAAATACCGCGCCCAAAGGTTTACAGAAAAAAATCACTTTCACCAGTAGCTCTGCTCTTTAAACAGAGCACCTACCAGTGCTTTACAGCACACTCTTTCCCAAGGAGAGTGCACAACCAGCTCCTTCAGACAGCAAGGAGGCTGAACTTTGTTCAGCTGCCCATATGGGATTTCTGTACTGGGCAGGTCTCAGCTACAGCGAGAGGAACTGGAGGCAAGTGTTAGAAGCAGCATCCATGACTGCTGACTCATTTCACAGAAACAACATTTAGAATCATAGAATCATAGAATGGTTA
The DNA here is from genome assembly GCA_009806455.1 of Tetrax tetrax. Taxonomy (NCBI): domain Eukaryota; kingdom Metazoa; phylum Chordata; class Aves; order Otidiformes; family Otididae; genus Tetrax; species Tetrax tetrax. Next base: position 244,432 of record WHYT01016587.1, on the reverse strand, counting down.
GAGTTGGAAGGGACCTTCAAAGGTCATCTGGTCCAACCCTCTGCAAGGAGCAGGGACATCCCTGACTAGATCAGGTTGCTCACTTTTCAGTTTTGTCAGTCTAGGCTCTTTTTATGAGATATTTTGTTTCAAACTGCCACTAATCAGTATTGATTTGTAGGACAGAGGCAAGAAAAGCCATCTTTGTTTCTCTACACACAAATAAAGACTGAAAAAGTTACTTAGGCTTTTAAGAAAAGTCTTTTGATTTTTCATGACTTTGCTTTATTTCCAAGGTCTGGATGCTCAACCATAAAACTGATCCCTGCATTGAAACCTGAAACACAAGCGATGAGCTGAGAGCTTTGATTTTTGACATATGTATTGGAAAACCTGAAGAAGACATCTCCCTTGCCCCATTCCTAGGGTTCAGTACATCCTATACATGGCATCCCTACTGATTTTACTGGTGGTCTTGCAAGGGAAGGATGCTGAGAACAAAATAATCATGATGATTAGGAGAGGGTACCTTTTCTTCATTTTCCCAGACTTACACTTGTGGCAGAGGAAGGAAATATTTTTTTGCCACTTTGAGAGTTTGTCCCTATGTATGTAGTATATACACAATAAACAGAAAGCAAATAGAATAATTTCTAAGATTTGAAGTGGATAATAAGTCAAAATTTTAAAGCTGAAATGTGATGAGAGGCAAGTCAGTAAAACTAGGTAGATACAGACTCAACAGAATGCTGAGGAAACAGTGGGTCAGTGATCTGCAAACTTACAATTATCCACATAGAACTTTTAAAAAATTGTGCTAACAGCATCTGTACTGTCTCTTGGCTTCGTATGATTTAAGCAGGCATTTGAATGTGGCAGAGGTTTTATTGCCTATCATATTGATTTGTATACTCAAAATTCTCTTTGTGGACCTTAACACAATGTTCTTTAAAAGTTCATGAAGCATCACAGAACTCTGTCAAGTCAATATTTCATATTTTATTAATTCCTTACTCAGCCAGTTCTTTGATTGGTTAAATTTAGTGTCTCTAAACCTCCCAGTTGCATGTTTACCTGAAAAGGCTCATGTGTTTAGAGAATTCCTAATATGGAGTTTATAAGACACATACATTGAAAAAAAAAAAGTTATTTAAACAAACAATGAGGCATGAGCATAAACAAAGCATCATTGTGAAAACCTGTAAATTATCTGTGTATGCTATAATGAATTATGGCCTTATATGTAAAGGATGTTCTCATCCCATAATTTTCTCTGAATGTACCTACCTCAGCATACCTACAGCAATAGAACCATCTATTTCTTTATCAGTTCATAACAGATGTTAACTGTTGATTGTCACATGGTGCAGTTTCAATCACTTCTGCCATCTCACCAAAATGGCTGTTACACAGGAAACAAACTACTTCAGAACTGAAATCAATGAGCATAGAAAATCTCTCACTAAGAGCTTCTAGCACATGCTCTGATTTTAGAAAGTGATGGTAGACATTCAGTCTGATTCATTCCTCATAAAGGCACCAGCAGGCATTTGGAGATGTAAGGTAAAACATGGAATACCTGCTTATAAATTGGACATCATTCCTTTAGTACACTGAAGGTGAGAATAATTTCGAGTTGGAAAAATAGTGTGATAATGCACTTAAAGATTATTATGCATGTGCACAAAGGAACTTAATTGATGTTGCTTACACGGCTGATTTTGAGTGGTTGTGAGTGGGGGACTTGGGAGTGATAACCTTTTCTTTTTCTTGTTTTTATAGAACCTTTTTGTAGATACATAAATTGTATCAATAATAATAATGTATTTCTTAAGACTGCTGCAACGTGGAGGCTGAGAAAGAAAGTCCACAAAGATATGTAAAATCAAACCTATTGCAGAAGCCTTACATGGTATGACTACAGAACAATGTTTGAAGCACAAAGATTTTCAAATTTCACTTTCAACATAACATCATTCACAGTGTTTCATCTAGCAAATACACGAACAGATGTTTTCAGCCCAATAAATCATGCTTGAAATGAGGCATATGCTACAGAAAGGCACCTTCTGCCCATTTAAAGATTTCAAACAGTGATTACCAGTTTCCCTGTGTAAACTGGTCTATAGATAAACTATACATTATTGTGAAAGCATACAGGAGACATTGGAAGATCAGTAACTCTTCAATTTACTTATTTCTGAGTTGGACTTCTAGACCTTAATACTTTTCTAATAAAATTTTTAATTATATTCCCATAGAAAAAAAAAAGAGAGAAAGAAAATCAAGGAGTTTTGGACTCCCAATCATTTCAATTATTCTATCTGTAAGTTATCTTGACCAATTGAAGCCAAACAATTTAAAAGTTTAACTTATATTAATTTGCTTTTAGGAGTTACTTTAAATTCTGATTAAGTTCTACTCCACATTCAAATTCTCCATTCTGACACATTCTGAATGTGCTTATTTGCACAACGGAAATCTGTGCTTTTCCCCACAACAATGTAACACTGCTGGATGAAAAATACTTTTCTAACACAGACTGCTATGTTTCAGAGTCATTAAAAATAATTTCTAGGGTAGAAGAGATACTAATTATGATTGATTTTAATTTGCTTCACATTTGCTGTTAAAACAAAAAAAAATAGAAGTGCAGTTGGTACAAGTGCAGCTATTGGTACACAGATATTTTTTAAATCAAAGAAAAACAAAAATATTTTCAACAGAAATATTCCCTTTTCTGCCCTGCCTTGCATTTGTTACACGTTCAAGACTTCCATCAATTTTTTGTGTGAGTTCTGGATTTGTCAGCCCTGTAAGACTGGTTCTTCATAGGGAAATATGACACACAGAAAGGAACCGAAAAAGAGAATTCACCTTGGAAAGTTTAACTGGGTTGTACAATTTGCCACTCTGTTCAATATATTTCAAAGGTATCCCATAATAGCTAGTAGTTCCTTACAAAGGTCACTGTAAAATCACAGCCTGTATTACTACATATTTCAGTGAGTGTTCCTTGTCTGCCAGCTGTTCAAGTGAACTTTGTTAACAAAGGCGAAGTTTTCTAGGGTTATCACTCTGACCCTTAAACTGTATTATCTAGAAAACCATAAACCTTATAAAAAAAAAGATATGAAAAGGTTTATAAAACATTCTCTTAGCAGATCCTGTTTCCAGCCTCACCTTTTGATCTGAAGCTGGTTTTAAGCTCGTACCACCATGCCTGCTGATTACAATGGGATATGGGAAATGGAAACCAATGAAAACTTTGAAGGCTACATGGTTGCTTTAGGTAAATAGAAAAATATTAACTATATAGAAATAAAGAGAAAATGTTTCAATTATAAGTAAAATCCTTCTAAAATTAATGAGACTATTTCTATAATGTGCATTGCCAGTCACATTAAAAATCAAATAATTGTAATGTACTTGTAATCACAATGATCTAAGTATATAAGCAAGAGAAGACTTGTAGCCAAAGATATTAGTCTTTAATTAGATAAATGAAAAAACAGATACAGATGGGGAAGAAAAAAACAGGCTTTCAGATACAGCAGCTCTTTGTTATTCCTGGTATATGCTTACTCTAACAGCCAAGCCACAATCTGGTTGGCTCTGTTAAAGAGGAAGAGGATCGTGCTATATCCCTAAAGGTAAAACAGTGATAAGTATTTAATTCTGCTTTGAACTAGTAGAACATATATGTACCGGCAGCATGGTAAAGGCTACAAAAGCCTTTAAAAGCATTTAAAAATAAATGGGTAGATATTTCTCCCACAATTTTTGTAGAATCCAAGAGTTCTTAAACATATGTTTACACGGTTAACTGAGCTTAATTTCACTTGGCTGTGACCATCATTGATGACAATATATGTGTACATGCAAAAAGAGATGTTCTGTGCTTTAGGCAACTTTGATTTACTATTACTCTTTATCATTAGGGGCCTGGTGGCCAGAGTTTATGTATCTGTCGCACAGGACAGTAACCATACTCTTTGCAGATGCCACTGTTACCTGAATGCAAGCAGCGTCCCTGTTGGTTCATATAAAGATCAAGTTCATGTTGTTTGTAGATTTATTTTTCCCCACACTGATAGACAGAATTTTTGTAACGACTGTGAGATAATTCTGTGAGAGAAATGTCTTCTTTTGCTGCACCTATTATTTTCAATATAAAGTGCCTTTCAAGCATTTTTGCTCTTTAGAGGCATAAACTTTTTGCTTCAGGTCATTATGATTATGCAAGCAGTGTGCAGGAAACCCTCCCTCAACTTAGGTTAGCAGAGATGTAGATCTTTAATTTGCTGAAAATAAGAAATAATAGAAGACATCAACATTTCTCAAGAATTTCTTCAGCACATTCTAGATTGGCATTGAAAGAACAGTTATCACCTTTCTGCTGCTGCACTAATATATAGCTGCATTCCAAACCCGCCCAAAATACAGGAGTTAGCTTTATAGATGCATAACAAGTGTGATCTTTAGAATCAGGAAACTTCTCCCAGCTCTACTGCATCACAGACAAAGGACACAAAGGACTGTTGTTTTCTTACGGCACACCATGTCTATAAAACCTATAGAAGTAAAGTAGTCATTACAGTTGACTAATTTAACCTAGATTGAAGGAGTCTTCCTGGCTCTGAACGGTAAATCAGCATGCGACAAAAATCAAACCTGTATTTTATTTTTATGCTTACAATTGATAGCTCCCAGGGCCCCATCTGGGTCTATGCACTTCTCATTCCCAGATGTCTCGTTGTTTTCTATCTAGTGGTCATCGATTTCTATCTTCTGCTCAGCATTTGCTCCTGTTATTTCTCTGCCTTTCTACAATAGCTGACACCACCGTAAGAGTGATGCTGACAAACAGGAGCTTTTTCAGGTCAAAGTACCTTGCACTTTTCATCAGAAGTTGAGATCAGACTTGGGGCTTCTCGTGCTTTGCAAAAGGTGTTGAGTCAAGTTAATGGAGGTCTAAAGACTTGTTTGCTCAGATTCCAAAGCATCTACTTTTAAAGATGTAGATTATAAAAACAATTCAGTGGTTCAAAATCAGTGAGTATAGCCATCTTCCACAAAGCTAAGAAAATTTATTTCTTAGGAAGAAGAGTCTAACATATGGAAGGTCACCAGGTAATTAAATCTAACTATTTTCAAGTAGTTCTCAGTGTCTACCCTAGTGACTGACCTAGGGATAACTACCACAAAATCCTTAACTGATGAGAAAAATTTGATGCTTTAATTGATTTTCTACTAGTTTTACTCTCATCAAAGAATCTTAACCCTAATTTACTTATTTGTTCAGATAGAAATAGAAGAAACACACATAAACACATAAAAATAAACTCTCATAATTATTCAACAACAATTGCAAATAGCTATAATTTCCTCAAAGCTTCGACTCTTAAGAGAGAAAGGCAAGTCAAGTTTCACTATTTATAGTTTTTAGCCTTTGTATTTATGAAGAAAAGCTCAATAACTTTAGGGAAGTCTGTAAATACTATACACCCTATACCTGTGAGGTACAAAAAAAAATTAATATTTTAAAAATAAGAATGTTTAAGCCAATATGATGAATTTCAGGAGAAAGATACACACTAACTGAAGTAATCTGAGTGCTGGGGTTTGACAGTTATGCATAAAGAATAATTACTGCTTTATATGCAACTGAAATGTGATTTTGGCATTAAATATGCCAACTGCAAGTGAGCCATGGGGCCTGTTGGTCTCGATGACATGTAAGTCAACTCCTAGTTGTCACAAATTGCCTATTCCAGGCTGTCTTCATCTACCTCAGGCTTCTCTCACTGCCTGCATCAGCTTCTGGTCTTACCTACAGTTCTCGCTTCTAGCCCAGTTCTCTTGGCTTGAGCTCTGCTTCAGTCCCATCTCAGCTCTTTGCTCCAAGACCTGACCTGCATTTGTGGGGTGGTACTCCAACCACCAGTCATGACGGTCATCCTGCTTGAGTTCTGTTTTGCTTGGTGTATTCCTTCCTTATTTTTTAGTATGCAAATTAAACACTTGTGGTATCCATATTTCCTTTCCAAAAGGATTTGTAATTCGGGTGATATATTTTCATTAGGGTATCATCGAATGAGATTCTTGTACTGTTTATTTCAGTTGAGCTATAACTTTTCATTTGTGTTTGCCTTAAAATCCAGGAAAAATGTCACAGAAAAGGATAGTAGCTGCTAATAACATTTTGAATTTTAATTTACCCACTGTAGAATTTAAACTGTGATTGTCACTCAAATTCAATAAGAATTCAATGTCTAACTGTCATAATACAAGTATTAATTCTTTCAGCTTTAAACTAAACTTTAATTATTATCTTCCTTATATTTTGATTCTTTTACAATAAGTAATTCATTTTCCAATTTTATAATTCTTTTTGTACCACAAATGCTAGCATGAACTGGTCTAGCGCAGTTACTCATTGCATCTCAGTGGCATCCTTAGAACCACTTCAGTCAGTGGATAAATGATGACTTTGTTATTATTAAATCAAGTGGATTTTTGACCTGTTTCTGATCTTATATATTCCAGTGGAAACAGGGAGAAAAATGGATGGATTCAGCCTACAATGAGGTCTGAACTACAGGCATCCAATACTAGGAAGGCTGCTTAAAATAAGATAGTAACAGTTCATGAGAATAAAAGAACTTGATCCACTCAATAGCCTCAAACAAAGCAAGAGGAAGAATGCGTTAGAATAAGGAATGCAATATAGATGTATTTTCCTGGGAAATACTCCTATACATGTCTACCCTGGGCAGACTGTACTGGAGAGGTGCTCACTGAACTTTCTGATAAAATTTTCAAACTACTTTCCCAATAAGATTGCCAGCAACTGGTTGGGATGAAGGAGCTATTTGCACCAGTTGTCTGGATCTGGCCCTTCCTAAGTACATCATGGTTTTTCGTGTGTACATGCATACATATACTCTAAGTTATACTAATTAAAAACTGCCAGTGAATTAGCAAAAAATACCCCATCAAAACCAATGCAAAGACGCAAATGGCTATAGGCGATTCTCAGAATGGAAAGAAATTACATGGAAAGGGCGAAAAGATATTCTTCTGCTCTGTTTCTCACAATTTTACATGTGGTTGATATTTTAAGTATTAAAGTGCTCAGGTTCAAAGCACACTGAGGTTTTCTTTTTTTAAAATTAATCTATCCTTATAATTAATATATACGCATTTCTATACTTTAATTAAAGAACAGTTTTGCCCTTTAAGCCAGAAACTTTATCATAAACATATTACAAAGTATTTTAATCTACTATAATAGAACAATATATCATTTTTATTGCTTTTATTGTTCAAAATGCAGTTATGAAAAACATGCTTTAATAAAACCTTCACTGATTTTTCTCCAGGAGCTACAGGACTAATATATTAGTCAGAAATACCATTTCTTTAGAAGTCTAGACATTTTTTTTCCTCAGAGATAACTAAATTTTATGTTACCTGGCTATAAATCAGGCTCAGAGATCTCTTTAATCTACCGCAGCAGATAAAATATACCCAAGAAGTCTTGAATATAAATACTGAAAAGGAACATTATTCCCCGTGCTAAAAAGTCACCATTTTTTTCAAGCCAACCCCCTTACTCGACTCGATTAGTACTTCACAAGTAGTATAATGAATCTACCAAAAGAAAACAGGCTCCATTAGTACGTGGCATTGCTGAGCTGACAGTGATTAACTCGCAGCGAAACCGCTAAAGGATGGCTAACAAACCAAAACCATTTTTCAATCTCCCACAGAAGCATGTGAGATGATTTCATTTGCATATAGCACTATAATAAGATTCACTGCCAGCTGGTCAGAAATATTTATTGCAGATGGTAATGCAGCTGGCGTTAGGTGGATCGTCTGGGGCAAACTGTCAGGATGGTAATATTTATTCTCCTTTTGGAGTCGCAAGAAGTTGTTTACATTATAATCTTAGTCTTCATCATGAACAAAGTAAGGATGTTAAGGAGATCAGTACTGCGTAAAATGCTGACGGAATATTAAACAAGAACTGTCAAATGCTGTAGTTTGATACTATTTTGACTTTTAAATTTGAATTTATCTTCATTTAACAGCTAAACTGCAATTTATTACTGTGTCTGCTGTCTAACAACAATGGATAAGTCAGGCTTTTATTTGGTTTTTTCTTTTTTATTCATTACTATAATTTTCACTATTTTTAAATTAATTACTTACTTTCTTGTATACTCCCACAGACTACAGGTTCATCATAAAAGTAACATGCAAAATCCCCTTGATTATGTACTCATTCTAACATGCTTATTTTCTGCAAAGGAATGTTATTCTGAGATCCTTCTTTTGGGGGTGGCAAGCACTTGTAACCCTGCAGGACACATACCAGCAGGCTCATATGCCTAAGAACTACATAATTTCCACTGCACGCTTAGAAAAGGGAACGGCTCCCTGGCGTAAGATGATAATAGCCCTCCTGGCATCCCGCAGCTTCATGTGTGAATGAGGCCAAAAAGGCAATGTCAATCTTAATAGCCCCTGTTGTTTCACATTCTCCAAAAAACCTGGACATTGGGGTGATTTCACACGTCAGTATCTATTCACTACTGGTGGTATGTTGTAGCTCTGCTCATAAAATTCCCACAGATACCCTGTTAATAAATAAATTTATAATAAGTGTAAGATCCTCAAATTGAACATCTACTTGCAAACACAAGATTATTCTTTGAAATTATCTTTTTCTCTGCAAAATGTTGCAAGTAAGAGTGTCATTTGTGGAACTATGTTCCACATAAAATGTTATTTTTATAATGTGTAAATATAAGTGCTGTCCTTTTTTATTTTTGGTAACAAATATTCAAATTTTCATTGTGATACTCTCTTTTCTGGTTTTTGGCAGATATTGATTTTGCAACTCGTAAAATTGCAAAACACTTGAAACAAACAAAGGAGATTATTCAAGATGGAGATAATTTTAAAACAAAAACACTCAGTACTTTCAGAAACTATGAAGTGAATTACACTGTGGGAGTGGAGTTTGAAGAACATACCAAAGGACTGGATAACCGAGTGGTAAAGGTAAAAATTTGGTAGCTGGAATGTATTTATATTACAGTTACAACCAGGAGTGAGCAGTTCTAAAATTCAGATGAATAAATGAAAAAAAAAAAGCAAGAATATTTTACAGATACCAGAGGGTTTTTATAAAGCAGAAATAATTTGCATCCTGAAAGTTTTCTTTCCCGCTACAAGCATTTATTACAAATACAAATCAGGATGGTTACTCGGATATGTGAGGACAATCATTAATTACATGTTTTTCTATGACACACATTTGTATATTTAGAAAGTAGCAAAAGAACCCTATTTTTACCTGTGTACTTTTCTTAATGAAACTGTAATTTTTGCATTTAGGACTTTCTCTGTGCCATTAAATATTTTTAGTTCTGAATGGCTAGGTTCACACTGTACTTTTAATCTGAGCTTGCTCAAAGGCAGTTGGACAGTTTAACAGTTGGACACTGTTAAAAATAAACCTGCACTCAGCTATTAACCTTAAGGGAGCTTTGGGAAGGGATAAGGAAAAAAATGTGAGCCAAAGCTACCACAGATACAGGTGGCAGGCCTACTGGCAGTGCTAGACAGGCATGGAGGCCCAGCAGCCCACGCTTTAGTATCATGGGATTATAGGAGTAACCTGAGCTCAAAATTCTCCTAGGATGCTGTGGGCATATGTTCAGACACCTTCCAGTGAGATATGTGGAGAGGTAATGTGTGGATCAAGGACCATATCGGTGTTAGCCCATGCCCCATCTCCTGTGACAGACAGAGTCGAGTCTGCTCCTGTGAGGCATCCAGATAAGACTGTATGGGGAAGCCAGTGAGGAGAAGAATACATATGAGCACTAATTAAATTCACTTTCTGAATTCAGCTTCATGTTTCTGAATCAATACTGCTTTTGTTTTACTCTCTTCTCACTCCTAAAATACTTCAGCAAGATTTTAAAAGGTAGAAAGACCCCTGTCCCCTTCAGAGTCTTGCTGATCTTGCATCACCTGCCTGTCTTGGTCCTCATTCACTGAATCTACCTGTATCAACTCTTCTGCCAGTTACCACAGTTCTATTCTTCCACTCAGCTCTCAGCTGTCTTGCTCTTCTCCAAGAATATGCTGTCTTCTCCATCAGTATCTTCTCAATAAACAAGGATTCAGAACTTGTTGCCAGACTCTGAGGAGCTGAGATCAAAGCTCATCAACACGACCGGGTTTGTTTTGGCGACTGCCACAGGAAATTGGCAGCATGAAGGACATCTTCACATTTGAACTCCTATCAGCCTTCACTGGAGTGGCACAAATTTAACAGAAGACATTAGTTATTCACTATGGACCACTTTTCAGTCTCAAACTAACTTTGTGCAGTGTAATTCCTATGACTTCTTCCAAGTGATTTCTCATTCACCATACTGCAAGCCATCAAATCATAAGATCCTTTTTTTTTTTTTCCAGTATGCTGAATATCCCTGTCTCTAAATTTTCATCCTATCACTTTCTCCAGTGAGCAGTGAGCGGGACATAGTCCTGTGACAGAGTTTATGCTTTAAAACATTGCTCCCACATCTCTTTAGATCAGTTGAAGGCATTACTGAGGATCTAAGGACTCATTAGCTGCATCACTCCTTAAATCCATATGCTCCTCTAGTGCCCTTCACTGCTATCAAAGCCATTGCCTTTCTGTGCAAAATCATTTCACTTGCAGCCTCTTCTCTTCATTATCAATTATTTGGAAGGAAGGAAGGAAGGAAACACAGCTTGAACAATTATAACCCTACCTGATTTAATATTTTTTGTCTAATATTCTTCTCTGAACAAATTACATTATTTGTTTCTAACAAGAGGAGAAAGAAAAAGGAAGCATGTCATGCCATTATTCTCTGGATTGCCCTGAAAGGATTTTCCAGTCATTTTATTAACGAAACAATGCCTCAAACACATTAAGTTACATTAAGGTAATAAAACTGCTAGGCAGCATTTAAATGTAAAGAGGGCATGGATAATTTAAAGAGCATGTAGCTTAAAAATTCTGTAAATAAGAAAGAAGTTAACTGAAATGGAATGAGTTTTGTCTCGTTGTTAATAGAAAGCTCCCTCATAAGGGAAATAAATCATCCAGTGCTGAACTAGAAAATGAATTAAGCTCCCAGTACTCTGAGCTTTTTAATAACTGAACTTCCACTGACTGTAACTGGTCTCTGATGGGGATTTGCTTACGATACATGGTTAAATGCCTCCCTAAAGTACAATGGTTCAAATCTAGAACAATTCAAAGTTGCTTTGAATTTACTCTAACATATCTGAGTAGAGAATTTAGCCTGTAAAGAGGGCTTTTCCTTACAGAAATGGTCATCCTGCTTGTGCATACATTGCACAAGTATGTGTTAATTCACTACTTAGTATGAACATTTTATATTTGTGTATGTGAAAAAATACATGAAAATTACAGCAAAGCACTGTAAAATCTTCACATCAAAAAGCTGTTGTCATCTTGAATTCATTTGGGTTTTGGTTGAATGGTTGATTTGAGGTCTTTTAGGAGGAAGATAGGGAATGGTAGGAAGCAACTGTAATTACTTCTTCTCATTGTTTGATTGAGCTTATTTAAATGTATTCATAAACTTCTCATTAACATATCTGAGTTAATGATCTGATTCATGCAGACACTAGTGACCTGGGACGGTGACAAACTGGTATGCGTTCAGAAAGGTGAAAAGAAAAACAGGGGCTGGAAGCACTGGATTGAAGGAGACCTGCTGCATCTGGTAAGGGCCGCTATACATAGCACGTACCTGAGACTGCAACAAAGTACGGCTTTCCATTTGAAAGGTTTTGTTACTTGTTCTAGTTAGAATAGTCTTTATTTTGACAGCTCCGATCTCTGAACTCTAAGGAAATCCCCCTTCTGCTACAACTCAGGAATGCTCAATTTCTTTCCACCTGCTCCCAAATGCATCATAACCCTGCACTCGTTTTTGTGCTCCAGTCCACTGCTCTCCAGCTATCAACGTTTCTTGTTATATTACACCTCTAACACCACCTGGTTCTCACATAATCAGTGGTAGAAAAAAAAAAAAAACAGTATGGGAAAGATTGCAAGAAAAATACTATTTTTTTTGTTCTGAAAGAAGCACTGTGAAATTTTAGCCTGCTACGCTGTAATACAGATCAGAAACCTCTGGATATTCAAGAGGATTCTGAGAACAGCCTACACTGGAATTATTTTGTGCTCATACAATAAAAAAAGACAAAACATTCATACATCTGAGTTAGTAAGCTGGAGTGCCAAGGTAAATGAGGTGAGATCAGGAGAGGCCAGAAGAGCCCGTGCAGGAAATAAGCAGTCAGTAAAGTCCAGATAGATTTCAAAATAATATGTAATGATAATGATAACAGGGTTTCTTGGGAGATCAACCAAGAAATAGGCATGAGAGTGTTAGATGGTGCAACAGGTGGGCGCAGAAATGTTATGGAGGAGAGCTCATTGTTTCTGTCTCATGATTTGCATCTAGATATCTACTGCTTCACAAGCTGACCCTAGAGATAGTGGGTATGGCCAACCACACTGCCCCAAGTCTGTATGCTTGAATGTTCAAAGCAATTAATTAAAAAATACTCTCTGCCACTTAACTAAAAGCAACTGTCCAGCACAATGTTTCAACTCTATTTTAACATACAGTCAAAAAACTGTCCTAACAAAAGTTCTACCAGTTGGCATCAGGATTCAGGCGAAGATTGGTGGAAACAGAGACCAAGCAGATTCTTACAACAGCCTTCAGAAGCTCTATTGAGGGTTCAGCTCACCTCAGATTCTTACTTGGCACAGGAATGCTGGCTAATCAGAAGACTAACCAAACTGACCGCACTGTGCAGGTGTGCCAACCTTTGAGAAGTTAGCTGCAACACTGGGCAAAAATGGTGTATTGCTCTGGACCCTGCAAAATGGCTGGGCACATCTCTAAGGAAATGTCCTTGTCTTTTTAAAGCATCCTCTATTGTTTTTTAATTTCCTTGTTTCATTGCTTCTCATGAATTATGAGGTAACGTGAATTATAAATGATTACAGTATATTGTTTTAATAACAGAGCATAAACAGACTTGCATTAAAGAGTATATTTAATGCATTTTTCATGTTTATACTTCTTATAGCTCAATTCAAGTGTCAAAATCTAATTACTGCAACATGAGGTGTGTGCCTGCTGATTGGTTACACAAAATACACTATTCTTTCTGTTCTCTTTTTCATAAGCATATCTTTTTTACGCAGTGGCTCAGTTGTAATAATTTCTGGTGGGATCTGCTGTGTATGCAAAACGCAACTTGTACCACTATATAGTTACTAATTGTTTTAATACTGCAGGAACTGACATGTGAAGACCAAGTGTGCCACCAGATATTCAAGAAGAAAAAATAAAATTGACCAGAAAGCCTCCCGGATCTTCATCACGCTATTATGCTGTTATGTTCTGTCTAAAAAGAAGAACCAAGCCAGATTTGCAACAATTCTTTGACAGTGCCATGTGAATGTATTTTGTGCATGTTTATGGAAACAAACACATTTTATAGAAATAACATCAAACAGTTACAAACATCATAAATTCCTTTGCCTTTCGGTCTGGAGTTAAATAAAAGTAATTGTCTTTCAAATAATGCTTTCGTACATGTTTGTAATCATTTTCAGAGGAATGTCCTTTAGCAACAAGGCTGAAAATTAACAGTCACAATTATCTCCATCACAGTATATCTCTCCACAGTGCTGTAATATCATAATATATTTGGATGACTGAGTAAAATTGGACACTCATTGGACTGTTTCTATTTAATTTAGTCCTGGATCACTAAGTCCACAGTTTCAGGCAGCAGAATGGCTCTCTGAACATGATAGACAGCCTTTCTCATCTAGGTTATTCATTTGAATTTGGCCCAGGTCGATAGCTGCCGGTAGTTATCACCTGATAAGTGTCTCACGGCCAATGTGAAATGCTGTCGCTCCTTAATACCGTCCTGATGTGCACCACTGACAATGCTGCTAACCTCCACTTAGAACTGGCATCCTATGAACCATCCCTGTGGAAAAGTCCACTGTTTGAAGCAAACTACATTCAAGAGTTGCTCCATGATGTGAAAACTAAGGCATAATTATAAGAAGAAAACTGCAGAGTATCCACAGACTGCACTTACCCTGTGCATAAAGAGTACACAGCGTGCTGCAGTCTTCACCTTGTACCTAACTTTCAGAGTCTTTAAAAAGAAAAGTAATTTCCATGCAACTCTTCTCAGTTCTACTTAGGCCTTTTCAGAAGAATTCATGGTCGTCACTAAAGGCAAGTTTAAGTTAACTGTGGTGGATGGTGAGCTCTACTTCAGCAGATGGAAACTGAAATTATTCAACAAAATGTGTGCATATGTTCCACAGAACTGAAGAAGGTCTTGGATGCCCAAGAGCTCATCTGTTTTTTCTCCCCAACTATACAAATTATTCTCATAATATATATTGTCTTTCCTACAACTTTGCCTTGCAGATACTTACACTTTCCCATAAACTTTATTGCCATTTCTATTCCCTCTTGTCTGTAGGCCCCCATCTTCTGTTTGGTGTGGAAGGAGTGGAAATTCACTAAACAGTTCAGTGGTAGGGAATTAGAGAAAAGATGTGGAAAAAAACTTTGCAGAAATGGAGGAACATATGTTTTCTCCCCATCCCCACCTGGTGTTTATCCTACTCACTTCAAGAGCTCAGGATAGGAAAGGAGTGAGACAATCTCCCAGCTGAAAACAAATCTGATTAATACGTCACTAATACTTACATGGCCATGGGCATATAAGTGCATACATAGGGATATTTTTATGAATTGGACTTTGCTTCTCTTGATAAAAGTTGACTTATTATCAAACTTCCTGTGTACTTCAACTGAGCAATGTTCTAATATTAGTTTGCATAGAAGAAACTGCACTTGGAGTTGGTAAACCCCTTATTTTTTCTTATTCAGCCCTGACCTGGACTTTCCCGTAGAAACATATTTAATTCCTATTTCTAAGTCTCTGCT
>WHYT01016587.1:198785-217763 GCA_009806455.1 Tetrax tetrax | reverse complement strand
GCTCCTTAATACCGTCCTGATGTGCACCACTGACAATGCTGCTAACCTCCACTTAGAACTGGCATCCTATGAACCATCCCTGTGGAAAAGTCCACTGTTTGAAGCAAACTACATTCAAGAGTTGCTCCATGATGTGAAAACTAAGGCATAATTATAAGAAGAAAACTGCAGAGTATCCACAGACTGCACTTACCCTGTGCATAAAGAGTACACAGCGTGCTGCAGTCTTCACCTTGTACCTAACTTTCAGAGTCTTTAAAAAGAAAAGTAATTTCCATGCAACTCTTCTCAGTTCTATTTAGGCCTTTTCAGAAGAATTCATGGTCGTCACTAAAGGCAAGTTTAAGTTAACTGTGGTGGATGGTGAGCTCTACTTCAGCAGATGGAAACTGAAATTATTCAACAAAATGTGTGCCTATGTTCCACAGAACTGAAGAAGGTCTTGGATGCCCAAAAGCTCATCTGTTTTTTTTTCCAACTATACAAATTATTCTCATAATATATATTGTCTTTCCTACAACTTTGTCTTGCAGATACATACGCTTTCCCATAAACTTTATTGCCATTTCTATTCCCTCTTGTCTGTAGGCCCCCATCTTCTGTTTGAATTCACTAAATTCAGTTCTGTGGTAGGGAATTAGAGAAAAGATGTGGAAAAAAACTTTGCAGAAATGGAGGAACATATGTTTTCTCCCCATCCCCACCTGGTGTTTATCCTACTCACTTCAAGAGCTCAGGATAGGAAAGGAGTGAGACAGTCTCCCAGATGAAAACAAATCTGATTAATACGTCACTAATACTTACATGGCCATGGGCATATAAGTGCATACATAGGGATATTTTTATGAATTGGACTTTGCTTCTCTTGATAAAAGTTGACTTATTATCAAACTTCCTGTGTACTTCAACTGAGCAATGTTCTAATATTAGTTTGCATAGAAGAAACTGCACTTGGAGTTGGTAAACCCCTTATTTTTTCTTATTCAGCCCTGACCTGGACTTTCCCGTAGAAACATATTTAATTCCTATTTCTAAGTCTCTGCTGGTTGCTAGGCTAAGAAGTATCACAGTTCATTAAGCTTTCAAAATGTTATCAGAGCAAAGTAATCACTAGGAAACAAAATGTGCATGTTTTACTCAGTGACATTTCTCATAGCTGGTTCTTGCCAGGAGTAAGCCTGCACAATGCACGGTCTCATAACTTCATACCAAATCATAAAACAAAGGAAAAACTTTCATAAGTCACAAAGAACTATCATCAATTCACAAATGATGAGTTTGAAGATAGAAAGCAAGCATTCTTCAATTGATTTCTTATTATGCTTACTAGTTTTATCTAATGGATGTGGTTGGGAAGTAAATGAAATAGGCAATTGGGCACTTGAGTAAACTTTCATTAAGAGAAAACTAGATCAGACACTTTTTTCCTTCCAATTTTGGAAATGAAAATTCCAGACTTTTTAACAGAGAGTGAGAAAACATGCAAGGTTCTTTACACTCCAAACAAACATTTTCTTCCTGCACATACTGATATGCAAGAACTTGCAGCATCCTTTACAACTGTATGCACAGAACTGGAGACAGAGGAGATATTCATTATCTTGCATTATAATTACTTCCAAAGGTATACTTATTTGTATCATATTGGTGATGTTAGGTTGGTCTCTAAGCTGTTACTAACTCCCTTACCTCCTTGTCAGCAGATTAAATACTCTCACTGGAGGAACGAACCTCGCTGATAAATCACAGAATGTTCATTCACGTTTTTTCAGCCCTCTTGCATGCAGTGCTGTCTCAGCTGTTTTGAAGGATTACCATTTGCATTGATTCTTTTCCTCGTAGAAAATATTACTCAAACACAGCTAACAGGAAGGGAATTTACCAGCAACCTTGTGGTTCAGAAAACTGAAAAGCCTGTACTATAAAAAAAAAGCACTTCCTAGTGAGTACAGTACAGTACTATTATGTGTCACTGAACTTTCCAAATGGCAATGAAAAAGGTGTATGTAAGAAATGTTTTTGGTGGGATTTCTAAAAATCCTTGACATTGAGCCAATTTTTCTCTCTAAAAGTCAACTAGCATTTTCTTATCAACTGTTAAAAGAAGAAAGCAATACCGCAGGCAAATGCTGTAGAATAATACTGTAAATGCTCCTACCAATAATGTTCTGTGGGCAGTTCCTAAGCTGCTTTCTCTTCAACTCTGAAGGGTCACCTAGGTACCGAGTGCACAGAATGGCTTTCAAATTTTCCATGAATATCCTACGTGCTCTGCTGATTTGCTGCTTGTGAAAGATATCTACTCCACTGCCATCTGTCAAAAAGTCTGATGTTTCTAAATCAGCATTTACTTCAAGATCTAATGAAGAGAAATAAAATTTCACTCGAAAAGTTGTTTAATTACATTTATTTATATTCTTTTTAAGCAAGGATACATATTTTGCCTTAGTGTGGAGAGAATAATAGAAAGGGTTGCTTCTGAAGGTTTTTTTCCCACTAGAAGAAATTATTTTCAGGTTTCATTTGTGATTGATTTGAAGGGCAGAGGTTGCAGATATTTTAATTTCAGCTTGCTGATTACACTTGTTATGCAGATGGTGAAGATTAGAAGAAATAATTTTGTGAAAATGAGATTTGAAATAAAATTAACCAGACAAGCTTTTCACTAGCTGCAAAAATTTTGTCAGTTATTCTCTAAATATCACACTTGCTTTAATTATATCTCACGCTGCAGTACTTCAGTCACCATTAAATAGAAACGGGAATGCAATAGATGGCAGCATATATTCTAGAGTTCTCAGAGGTGGAGGAATTAATGGAAAGATTAGGAGCTTTGCCTTATGTGACAGCAAACAGAGACTCCACTTGGCATAAGAACACAAACATGAAAGGCTGCTGCTAAAGGAATGAGGGCACACTATCATCCATACCCAAAGACAGGAAAAGAAAGACAGAACAAGAAGTAACAGACTTAAATTGCAGCATGGAAACTTCAGGTGGACATCAGGCAAGACCTCTGCACTCAAGAGATAATGAAGGACTGGAAGAAGCTGGCAGATGACCCTGTGGAGTCTCTATGGTCCAACCATAGTATCCACTTTCTCCCATCAGCAAACCAAGCTGAATCTTTCATTGTACCTGTAGCAATAGTTGACAAAATGACTAATAAAGATATTCTATTGTTATTGATTTTATGTTAAAAATGGCCAAATAGAGTACCTGCAGTAAGAGAAAGGCTACAACATAAATCAAAACCCAGAAACAAGCTTTAAGAACCACTGGAAATTTTCTTTACCTATTTTCATGTTGCTATACTTTGGATTCCTGCTGGTTTTCATTTAGCAACAGTCTATCATAGAAAGGCTTTCTGAAAATCTGGTAAACCCTTCACAAAGGCTTTTCCTGTAAACTTAGTTATGACTTCAGAATCAATCCATGGCATGGAAGTCAAATAGGCTATCTCCCTGTGAAAGCTGCAAAAGGCATTCCTTTGAACTGCTTCTAACATGTAGTGCCCTTTGCTCCCTTTCATCACTGCACCCAAAGTCAAGTATTTTCCTATAGTTTCTTAATTGTTTTTTTCTGTCACTTCTATTTTTTTTTCACTTTTGGATTTATACATAGGCACCTTTACACATATATGTATTTACAGTTGGAGGGGAGAGGGGTTAGTTAGCCTTATTTGTTAAGAAAATGAGGAATAGGTGGCCACTATATTTGTTTGCCCACACCCCTGCAGCTTTTGAATGAGTTGCCCAGTGTAGATTGGCCAATCGAATCTGACAAAGGATAAAAACTTTCTGAGAGTAAAAGATAGGCTACAGGGTGAACTCATGTTTATCAAGTCCCAGAAAAATCACACAGGATAAAAACACAATAACTGCCTGTAACCATGGAAAACCTTTGGCTGGAGTTCATACCTTGGTGGCAATTAATTCAACTGTGAGAGAAAATCCATAGAAAACCAAGCTTCAATAGTTCTGCTGCTCACAGTTGTACTTGTTTTACTGACTACAATATTTAATTTTTTCTACTGACTCAATTCTCTGACTTGTCTTTTTCTGGCTATCTATCTCTAGTACCTGATCACTTACGTTTTCAAAATTTGCTCATTTCTTTCTACACATGTATAGTGAAAAAGAACTTCAATAACTGAAGAATAAGTGTATGTTTTTCCTGGAGGTACCCTAAAGTAAAAGACTGCTTAAATTTTCTGGTGGCCAGATTAAAGCAATGCTCTTCCAACGTGCTGTCCAACGCAGCAGTCCTAAAACCCAACTGAATGCTTTAGCATGTCTTTTCAACACATTGATTCATTGACTGAAAAACACCACACTCTATGGTTATACGTTCTTGCTTGATTAGAGAAAGGCTTTTGAGCCTTTGTCACAAAAGCGAGTTAAGTCTTAGTAAAATTAAGTTGGCACGACAAATAAGCCAACAGTATATTCTAAAAATACAGAATTTTATCTTTTCTTCACATCTTTTTAATTAAATGTCAACTTTTGAAATAATTATAAGGGCCTCTAACTGTAGGCTGGAGCTGGTTTTGCAAGTAGTTCTACTTAAGTCAGAGCACTTCTGTGGAGTCATTTACTCCATTCAGCCAGATCAGATCCTGAGCCGGGTCCTACACATCTGTGATAACACAGACTATAGACTCTGAAGCTGCAGAATTTAATGCATTCAGAGTATCAGCATCAGAAAAATGTGTATCACTATTCACTGTTCTTGATATCTCCTTCAAAGATTCAACAATGAAAGGATGCAATAAACTTCCTTAATGTTTAGGAACAAGGTTTTTAAGTTAAACATTTTCCTTTTCACTTAGATGCTCATAACATGCAACTAAAAATAAAAGCATGTGATTTATGGGATTTTTTTTTCTGTTATCTCAAAAATATTTGAGATAACGTTTATTTATAGATATATATCACATTGTATTTTTTAAAATAAATCACCAACAACTTAATCTAAATTAGACTCTCATTTTCTAAACATTTTTTGAGAAGTCAATATCAGTAAAAAGTCAGGAATAACATCTGGAAGATGAGCTGTACTGGTTAGAGGATTAAGGCAGAGTTGAATGGCTCCCTTTGTGAAATAACAGCCTTGGTTCTCTAAAAACACAGATTGCTGTTTGCCACTAATGGGTGCCTTGAGTAGCATTACAGCAAATTGCTTTCGTTGATGGCATAAACTGAATACACAGAAAACACGAACACTTAGTTAAAATGTTAGCACATCAAAAGTCACTAAAGGAAAATAACTGTTTTCCGGAGAAGGGCTTTGTATGATCATAATTGAACTATTTCTGTTTTGGTGAACTTGTGCTGTTTAAAATGGGAAGCACAACCAGATTTTCTACTGCCATGCTGATTGCATAGTCGTTCTGCAGCAGTGCAAAATAATGTTGACTGTGACTACATCACAATGGCAGGAATAAATTAACCATTGTCTGTTGGGCTGCAGGATCCAGTGTGGTCCCCAGTGGGAGTCTAGACAGCTCCAGCGCTTGCCCCAGTTTGGACTTCCAGCTGCCACATCGGCTCACAGCAACAGGGTTATCAGACTGGTTTGGTTACGTCTCTTCCTACCTTGACTCGTCTTGCTTAGCTTATATTGTACCTGCGCGATGAGATTCTACAGGGCCGATGCAGTACGGCAAGAGGGTAATATCCATCAGGAGATGATCTCATACCAACTGCCTGAACTCTCTCCATGGAACAAGTTAACTCAAAGGAATTGCAGATCATATTTTAGTATAGTAGTTTAAATCTCCATAATGTTGTGTTGACACAGCACGGAGTGCAAGGCAATGAAGATTCTGGCCCTAGAGCTCAGGTTTGGGTTTACACGTTTCCATAACCTGTTTCTTCACAAGGATAAATCTCTATATTCTGTTGATACAGTTTATATTTGTCTTTAGTTTCAAAGAAGAAAGTAAATCCTTCCCAAAGCCATAAATAAAGAAAAAAATCTATTTGGCTTACTGTAGATTTCAATATAAACAAACAACAGGCAAGGCTGTGCATGAAAACATTATAATAACTTCTCAGATATGTGTTTTTATTTATAAAATATATGACAGAACTCTGTAGCTGTCCTAGTGCAAGTAATTTAAATGACCACTCCATTAGATTTAAAGTTACAGTTGTGAAGCAGAGGGACATGAAAGAAAAGAAAAAATGTATGGAGAAAAACTATTTTCAAGAGGGGTTTTGTCCAAGACAAATAAACTGCCAGTGTAACGGAAGAAGAAAATCTGATGACAAAAAAAAACCCAAACCTCCTCTAAAAAGGCTGGCATTAAAAGCAGCAGAGAAAATTGAAATAATTATGTGATTAGAAGGCTTCAAAATTATTAAAAATAATTTTTAAAATATTTGAAAGGCATTCTTTCCCAGCCAGATTTACTAAAGAAACGATTCCAGCAGCCCAGGTGCAGACATCAGCCACAGCAAACAACAGCGATTGGCAGAATCAAGGCTCCATCTGGCGGCTGTTCCTTCAAACACACAGCAAGGGGACATCCTCTGGATTTATCCTGGCCTTTCCTCTCCTCTTCACGTACTCAAAACAATAAATTCTGTCATCTTTGCAATTTTATATCTCCGTAGTAAATTGAATAACATTCTTATAACTTTCTTTTTAAGAACAGAACCATTAAGACAGCGTGTGTCGTCTAAACCACATCACAACTTTACAAGTGCTTTTTCTTTGAGGGCGTTAAATTCCAACTATATACTAGCTACATATTATTAAAATTCACCAGTTATAATTTGGATAGCCATCTAAAAATCGTACATATCCATTTATATAGGAGAATTCAATGTTCCTCTTCATAAAGAATATAAAACCATGTGTAATTATTATTACTAACTGAAGGGAGGGGGGGAAGTCGACTACTTATTAGAGGATGGTAGCATGTTCAATAGCAGCATAAGAGGAGTTGAACCAGAAACCTCTAGGATTAAAAGCCTAAACTTGTTTACCTTGAACTAAGACTCTATATTGATCTCCACTCATCAACAAATGAGAGTGAATTTGTCCAGAAGATCTGAATGTTGCAAATCCTATGTCAGGTTCCATCTACATAACATATTGACAAAGGACTGAAAACAAGACATTCAAAGCTAAAAGCATTAATTGCTACAGTTGGAGTTTAAAAATTCAAATATTGGACAGGGATGGTTGTAATAACTTGCAGTCTTCAGACCAGATGAAGAGGGTACACAGCACTTGCTTTTACTATTGAATGACTGCATCTCTGAAAAATTTAACAATTCAGGTTCTACTAGAAATGGAAAAACAAGAGAAACAGCTTGTATAGAACATATATATATATAGGCTGTTACATCTGCCTCTGGAAATATATTATTGATGTGTGATTATTATAAAAGAGCAAGGATAAAATCTAATACAGCTTTCATCACTGCCTGCTCTCCTACATAAATGACTTGTTCCTGTGTCATTGTGAAGAGAAAGCAGCAAATACAAAGACATACATTCAGTGCTACAGAAACACCATGCTATTCTGTGATTGCTAATTGTTTGAGCTACAGTGCAAACTGAGAAACCATGTAACTATGCAGCTCAAATCACAAAGATAGAGTGTTCTTAACCTTTCCTAAAAAAACCCTACATATTACAACTACTGAAAACAACTCTGTTGATGGAGTCGCTTTCCATTTGACAGGCGTATCTTGAGAGAATGGTTCTGTATTACAGTCACATTTTGGGTTTCTAAAAGCTTCTTCTGACATCCTCTGTAAATTAGCCTGACCTGAAAACAAAAATTACTAGCAGAGCTTTAGTTTTATGTGCCTAGCACACCACAAACCTGACCTGCATTTGAGCCCGTGGTGAAACAACTGCTATCAAACTATAAAACAAAAGACTGCTCATAGCAGAGCATTAGGTCATGTGGGATGAGTGCCCAAGCAAAAGAATGACAGCTACTCTTTAACCTCAATTTCCTTTGTTGAGAAAATACACAACTGAAAGATTTTCTACTGCCTTACATCATTGCAGTCCCATAAAAGTAGTTTTAACATCATTACTATTCCTTTGAAACAGATACTAACATAGAATATTTATATGCTAATGCTGTTCAGTTCATTTTAGCTAAATAAATGTGCTTTGACAGTTTGATTCCATATTGTTATGTATGTTGCATATTCAGATGTTACACTGGGGACTGAAACGTTATGTCTGCACCTGGAAAAGACAAAACTGCCTGATCAAGAAAAGACAAACAACTTTGTTCATTCGCAAACTACAGTCAATTATCAAAGTCTGGCCACTAACCCTCCACATTAACTAAGTGTCCATAGTGCTGTTCCTAAACTTCTTTTTATTACTGCTTTATATCTAGATAAAAAATAACTGTGTCAATCTTGTCTAACATTAACAGAAAACAAATGCTTTATTTTCAGTTTTCCAGAGTTCTAGCAACAGATTATTTTAATGATTGGTAGTACTATTTAATAAATATTCTTTGCAAGCTTATGGAAACCCTATGCTGAATCATTTCCCAAGCACACTCTAAATCTTTGGTCAGCAATGATAAGGCAATAATATATAACAGCTATTAAAAGTGAAAATAAATTAATATTTTTGTCCTGAAAAAAATGTAACCATAGAAATTTTAAAGTAGCTACTGGACTGATACCCCTTAGCACAGAAGAAATAATTCCACAAGTTTTCTAGTTCATGTTATCTCAAGGCTATATTCAGGGCAAACTGTACTGCTTGCTGAATCAGATCTTAGAAACAGTTGGACAGATAGGTTTAAAGAAGAGAAAATGGAATAAGTTTATCTGAAGCCTCAGAACTCAATAAAAGAGCACTAATACCAACATTCAGCTGTAGTGGAAGGCATTGTAAATCTGATTAAAAAAAAAAGAAATTACACGCTCTAAACTTGGAATACCTGGGAGAATATATACTGCTGCACTGCAAACCACTTCCATGATTTCAAGGCCTGCCCTTTTGCCACCGACCTTAATGGAAGTGGAATCGTGCCAGAATTGTGACTATGGCCTCCAGAAACTAAAACCCGAAGAAGCAAGTGTTAATAAATCAGAAGCACTAGCAGGTCAATCAAGATCATTCCTGCTAAGTAATTACATAAATGACATAAAGATAACTCTTTATCTAATGAATCAGATGTCCTCAAAGAAGCTAACTCTTTATCTAATGAATCAGATGTCCTCAAAGACGCTGTAGCACAAGAGGGTAAGAACTGGAGTCTTTATATTATGTGCAACACTTTGTTCACTCTCACAGATAACCTTTTTTTGGCCAGAGTTCCCTGTTTATGGACATCTCTCTCCTCATTATTAGCATGCAGGTAACTTACTGTGCTACCATGATTAACACTTATGTTGTATTTTCTGCTTAAATTAAGTCCAAATCAGATACTGCTGAAAATATTGATGATTATCCTGTTGCTGATTTTAAGGAAGCTGGTATTTTGTGTTCCCTTGATACTTTTTAAAAAACAACTAAACCTTTGTACTGAAACTTGAAAATACAAGCTGACACAGGTCCCCTGTTCAGATGAAGACATCCAGTACAAAAAAAAATCTAAACCCACAGGGCTGAAGTTTGACAGAATTGTAATTTGGCCTGTAATGAAAGTGTCAGGTGATATTATTTTATGCCACTTCAAATATAAAACTTCCAATTCCTTCTTTACATACTGCAGTATCTATTTTCTATGCATGCACCACATATATGATTGTATTCAAAGCAATAACCATTTTCTGAAACTATCAGTTTCTGCACCACGAGGCTGCTACTAGCAGGTTGCAGGTTTTGGAGAAAGCAGGATTATTTTTTTCTAATATGAACGCTACAGTTTTGACAGTTCTGCTAAAAGTTCTGATTTCTTTGCTGGCATTTAAATTCCTCATTATCCTAGTGAGTTTAATACTCTCATGTCTGTACATGAGACAGGATAGTATCCAAGGCTGGCATGTTTGCAAGAGAGTGAGAAGAGACGAAGGCTGACAGAGACAAACTGGATGCCGCAACACTGCTGTATCCCTGATCTGCAACAAAGTGAAACACTGTAGTTTCAAGGGAGCTTTTAATTCAGATTTACAGTGGTGTTTGTCTCACAGCTTGGCCACCTACATGTTAATAACACCTTTTCTTTAAACCCACTGTGTTCCATCAATTTTTACTGTCTTCCAAGTTAAGGCTGCAATGAGTTTCATTCCAGTTCACTGCACTGCAAGTATTAACTCCTGGCAATGAGCAGCACTTCACATTAATTTTGCATATGAAGTAAACACTTTACTATACTAGAGAGTAGACCTAAATATATAAAAGCCTCTTTATGTTCTAAAAGAAAGGATCTAATAAGAATCATACAGTAATTCCGGTTACGAGATAACTCTCAGAATACTTAAGGAGTTAGCAAACCATCTATAACACTACCTCAAGGTAATAAAGTTAGTCAAGCTCGGAGATGCTGGCAAATCCAGCCCCAAAGTGAAATGCAGTAATCCTAGAAGGTGCCACATATCCCCATAAAGAAAATAAGCAATGGCTGAAGTGTGGGGAAACAAAGAATTTATACAGCAGCAGTGGTGTCCTGGGTAGAGCAATCAAGGCAAAGAAATATCAGACCCTCAAGACTGAGCTGCCTACTGCAACAAGCAGCAGCACACACTATATTTATTACACCAGGTATGGATCTGTTAGATTTTTGCCTGAATATGATTTTCCAAGCACATGGAATGAGCCATATGGATATGCCTCTTATTTCCAGATCTCTAGTCTTTACTTGAGAGAAAAAGAAAGTTTTATTGTTAGCCTTCACCTTCTCTATTAAAATTCATTTGGTACACTGAGCATAAACTATAGGTGCTTGTGACAGGTATCCCAAACTATTTTAACATTTTTCTTTGGAAGAATGATATTGTACTATTTTTTTTATCTTAAAATGCTGTATCGTGCTTCCAGAAAACTTTTTATTGCCATACAAATTCAAAGCCTGCCAATAATTTCATGGCCAAAAGGATGTAAGCTGAAATCTCAGAAAAGTAAGGCTGAATGGAATGGCTATCCTGAGAAGCAAGAGCCTTGTAAAGAAGAAAATACCAGCAGGCTGAAACAGTACGACAGCCGCTTCCTCCTTACAACTGTTGTATCTCTTGTTGCAATCCCATCATAGCTGTTGTGTTTTTAACTAAATCACCAACAATAAAAATGTGCAGAATTCCTCTATTACAGAACTCCAGTCCATTTTTATTTTTACAAAATGTAATGTGTCAGAATGCAATTGCTTCCACTATCAGCACTTAGCCAGCCAGTTCTTTAGAACACCCTTTTTTGGCAATAAAAGAGGTCCTTTTTAACGCTTTGTGTCGAGAACTTTCAAAGGAGATTTAAAAGTAACTTTGTATCTACAGGAAATGTGTCCTGCAACACCATATTACCAGTTCCTTTATTATATAGTTTATTGCACACACACATCCACACTTCACAAAAGTGCTGTGTGTGCTAGACAGTTGTGGAATGGTACTAGACAACACATTGTAAATATTCTGTACTGCCTTATTCTGGATTCTTAAGGAAGCAAGGCCTATGATTGCACTCTACTGATCTATAGCCATTTCGTCATTTGCCCTACATCATTCTCTCCACCCCTTTTTCCCTGTCTATGGTCTTAAAGACAGCAAGTAGTCAAAAAAAGTAACAGGAGATGAACAAACTCAAATTTGTGCCCTTCCTCCAAGGTAAAGAAAACACTCAATTTTTTTTCAGGGCCAGGAGGAAACAGCCAAATGCCCAGCGTGCATGTACGTTGCTCCAGATAAGCTGCAGCAAGTGCCGCTACACAGGCAGGCAGGGCTATGAAAAGGGCAATGAGGAGATTCAGAACTCTTACCTGAGGAATATCTTTCAGTAAATAGGCACAAGAATAGGTATTGAGTCACAGAAAAGAATCAGAAGTAGAGATTTTGTTCTTATTTAATGCCTGTATTGGAAGTCTTCTTAGAGACGTCTCATGGTTCCGGCTACTTTGTACAGAACCCCAGGTGAAACAGTGGCTCATACAGGATATGTAGCAAAAAATATGAAAGGAAAACAAATACATAATAATATTTCCTCTATATACCCATTTAATTTCTGATAATTTGAGGATGACGGTCTTCTTGAGTCAGAACTGGTACCATTGCATCTAACAGCTGTGAGGGATAATTCTTACTCTTAATTTCATTGCTTTATTTCATTGCTTCTCTCCTGCTCTAAAGGTCAGCCTTGGCTTATACCCTTTGCCTCTTTTCTGCACTTTAGTTTTTCTATTATTACCACTTCCCAGGAGAAGCTAACAGCAAAGTAATTTCTTCCTTTCCCTGCTGTTATTTTCTTGACTAACAAGCTCTATTCTTTCATCTTTCACTTACCTTCCTTACTGTGTTTGATTCTTCTCCAATACCCTCCTTTCTCTCTGGACAGGATCTCACTGAGTTTTTCAAGGAAAAATATACAATGTGTGCTGTTCATCTCCCACTTCCTACATTCTCTAATATAGATATCCTTCCTCTACATTTTTTTCTTTCAGTGTTCCACCTCAGCTGTCTAAAAATAATGAACCAGACTCAAACGTCATAAATTTTACTCAAATCATTACTTTTAAGCCAGCTTATCTGGATTCTACATCCTGAATTCTGTACTCAAATGTTTTAAGAGTTATGCTACAATCATTAGCAGAATGAAATGAAAGTGAAAAGAAAGCCTTAAAGAAAGCTGAAAGTCTAAACTCACCCGTAACGGTTGATAACATTGTGCCCCTTCTCTTGCTTCTGGCATTTCTCTTCTCACTTATTTTCACTAGGCTTGTGTTTTTCAGATTTTAAGTGTCTGTCTCTTCTATCTTTGCCCTCTTGGAATGAAAATAACAAGAGTTGAAGTAATCTGTCTGTCACCCTTTTGTTTGTTTATGTCCTTCAAACTGTAAACACTCTTGGGCAATGTAATCCTTCTTACTGTGGTGTAGAATAGAGCATACAGGGGTCCTAATCCCCAGGTGAACATTTGTATCTAAAGGAGCATTTTCTTTAGCTGAATCCCAATAAATATAAATATCCTCCATGTTATTCCTCTCCTTTATAGAATGAAATATGGGGGTTGCAATTTTAAAGATGGAACTCCAACCTGGCAGCAGTGGTAACAGACATTTTCTCAACAGTGGTTCCTGGTGCTCCGGTGCTTCCCAAAATCTCACCATTCCCTGTAATCTTTCTGCTAGTTGTTGCTTGGGGTTGCAGTATCTGTAGCTTTAGCTTACGATTAAGAGGAGAAATGTGTCACATGGCCTTTTGCATCTGCAAGGTCTGCAGGACTGACCAGGCCCAGGTGTTTCTTACTGAGCAGGAGAGGGCATCTGTGCTCCTTCCAGGGGCTTCCTTCAGGGCCCTGTCACACTCACCACGGAGGACCTGGCCCTCTGACCGAGACCGCCATTACGCGCGCCAGGAGACCACGCTGAGCGGGCACAGGGGGCCAGAGGGACCTGCTCTTCTCTGCGTCACTCACAACTGGGTAGAGTCCGGTAGCTCTCCGCCACCATCGTCACCATCACCATGTAACTGAGAGGCCCAAGCTCGCACAGGACCGTGGCTGGGGACAGCCAGGGCCTCGCTTCAGCCGCCGCCACGCGCGCCGCGAAGGCAACTACAACTCCCGGCAGGCTCCGCGGCGCCCCGCCCCGGCGCTGCCGACTACATCTCCCGGGAGGCCGGGGAGCGGCCTCGCTCTCGTGAAGCGCGGGAACCTCGCGGCGCAGCTCTCGCGAGAGCAGCGGGTGCGGAAGCTCCACGTCGGAGGGGGCGAGGCTGCCCGCGGCCCAGCGACACCTCAGCGTCGGCGCTGCCGCCGGGCGACGCGGAGCCATGGTGAGTCCGGGCGCTGCCCCGGCCGCAGCGGGGCTGGCCGGGTGCGCCGCTTCAGAAAGGAGCCCCGAGCTGATTTTCCGTGGCCTCGGGGCGGGGGGGAACGCGGCCTCCCGCCCCGCAGCTGCTGCTCTGGCCTGCTCCCCCGGAAAAACAGAGCGCAACGGGAGGTGAAGCGGGGGGGGGGCAGAGGGCTGGCGGGGCCCTGCCGCACACCGCCGGCCCTGCCTGAGGCGTTTGGGTCCGGGTCCGGGTCTGGGCAGGACGAGCGGGGGTGCGTGTGTGTGTCTGGGGTCTTCTTGCTCTTTGACGCGAGCTTCCCAGTGCCCGGGCAACCTGAAGAAGTCGGAGTGTTATTCTGTGTTTTTGTTAAATAACTTAAGAAGAAGAAAGCACCTGAAAATCTCCTAGCATCGTTATGCTTGAAGTCACCGAGCAGGTCCCCTGGGCTGTTACCAGTGTGATCAGAGCCCTAATTCTAGTATTTATGGCAGGAGAAATAAACCACAAGTTCCTTCTCTGTAAGTTACAGGTACTACATGATAGCCAGGTGTCTTTCTCCTTGCCATATCTGACGTGTGTAACTGCAGGTTTTATTAATTTTATTCTGCTGCTAAATGCATGCAGCCATTCTTATATCAGATCTTACCTGTTAAGTTCTCTGAGACAGAATGTTGGCACCACTAAGTGAGGTGAACAGTCTTTGAGTGTTTAAATGAATCTATAATGCCTCAAATATTTTAGAAAAGTACTTTGCTATACTTTATGCCTTTTAAATACTCTGGCTTTACATTGCCAGTGATGAAAGTGGAAGGTGAAAGTCTTCTTTATAAGGGAAAGACTAATGCTTTCCCTCCCCTCAGTTTTTATAATGTAGCGTTCTGTTCTAAGGCTTAATGTTGGAATTGTCAGTGGAAAATAAGTTTATAAAGGGTAAATGTTGTGTTCTGTTGTGACAACTGACCTTTCCACCTGTTTTTTCAGATTGAGTAGCAGGAAGATTTGTTTTCTATCATGTGTATTAGAACCAAATTCTCTTTGATTTACTATAGTAGTTCAGGGACACCAGGAAAATGTGCAGTGCGTTTTTTTTTCTTCCTGTGCTCAAGATACTTTTTACAGGATGAAAAAATTCTGAATTTCACAGAAGTAAGTTAAGTGAACACATTGCTGTTGGTGGGAATGTGATGTTTCCAGAAGCCCCTACAAAAACAAGTAAGCAGATTGATAGAAAAGAGTAAGAGTCTCTGTCTACCTGAAAAGCAGGATTGACACCTTTTATGTTAAGGTTTAACTTCAGCTTTCCTTCTTCCATCATATTTCTTTGCCGGTTTTATGTTGAATAACTGGATATTCTCAATTCTCTTCCTCTCTAGCCTCTCCGACTTGATATAAAACGGAAGCTAACAGCTCGGTCTGACCGAGTGAAGAGTGTAGACTTGCATCCCACAGAACCATGGATGTTGGCTAGCCTTTACAATGGCAGTGTCTGTGTTTGGAACCATGAAACACAGGTGATTATTTTGGTTTTCCTTTACTATGAGATCTTCATAGTTGATAAATGTATAGATTCTATTTTTCCTTACTGGGTACACAAGAAGAATCTTAAGTCACTGCCGCTAATTGAATGTACTCTCTCCTGTCTTATTACAAAAGTCAGTGTAATAATAGACAAGGAATATCTTTATCCGTGACTTCAGTGATGGATGTTTCATTTCTTATAAATTTATTTTTGAAGAATTATCTCCTTTGGGATTCCTTGCAAACTAATGCCTTTCCTTCTGAAAGATGGCATGTCTCTGTCTTGTACCTGTATCTATGTTTGTGAAGGTTGTAGGAACTATTAAACCTCTACTCCTCTATCAAGTATAGTTGAAATTGGGCAGCAGCTCCAAAAATATCTGGAGGTGGGATTGAGTTAAGAGTGAAGGGAGAATTTACAGGTGATGTTAAAAGAACAGAACAGGCAAGTATCTCCCTTCTTGGACAGGTATATTCCTTTTAAAAAGTGTGCATGTAGTGGTGTGGATTCTTGGAGAGCTGCCAAAGGCAACTTACTGGACACTCTTAAGAGAAGACAAAGAGCTGACTTCAAAGTTTGTATTTTCTCCAGTTCTGTAAACTTACTATTTGTATTTTTAGACTCTGGTGAAGACTTTCGAAGTATGTGACCTGCCAGTGAGAGCTGCCAAATTCGTGGCAAGAAAGAACTGGGTTGTAACGGGAGCTGTAAGCTATCATCATCTCGCTATTTCCATGTGCAGTAGTACACTCTCTAATCTATTCTTGTGCCGTTCCTTTGTACATCACAGAATAACATGATTTGATAGGAATTTGTAGAAGAGAAACGAATACTTCACTACAGTTTCCCAGAAATTTTCTCCTTTAAGTAAGCTTAAAAATGTAAACTTTTCATTTCAAAGGAGGGCAGCATAATATGGTGGCTAACTCTCCAGGTAGTGCAAGGTAGATCTAGATACAACTTTTACTGTCAACCAGAACACACTCAGCATCCAGTTTTGACGAAATAGTTAAAGTAGCACTACTACTAAGATGAAACTTTTGACTCTCCTAGGTAAGATGATTTAGAAGTTACTTTATGCTTTTGGTTTTGGTTATATTAAAAATAACTTTTTAGAGTTTAACTCACCCCTAGAAAAATACTCTACTTTTACGCAATTAATCTACTTTGAGAGGAATAGTTTTATTCTTATCTTGGTAACGTGTTTTTCTTGATGGAATTAATGTTTTTAGTCTAAATTGAGGTAATGCCTAAGGTGGGTTTTTTTTTGTCTCAATTTTTTTTTTCCTAGTCTTCCACCCTATACATAGAGTAAAAAAATTCTTGTCATTTCATTGTCTTATGCTGCTGTGACCCAGGTACTTCAAGTCCATGTAAGTTAGCACTGTTTCCCAAAAAGTATGACCCTGCCTCTTTGGCGGCATGACGGTTCAAACGGCTGCATATGAACTGGATTAGTAACTGATGGAAGTTAGTCTCCATTTTTACTTTTATGGACTTAATTTCACCTGGATCAGTTTCTTGATCTGATTCAGTGAGCAGTTAGTATTTGTCCTCGCTTTCCCAAGGGAAGCTGCAATGCAGTAGCAAGAAAAAGTAAGGAAAGGGCAGACAGCTGCTTTCAGCCACAGGACCAAGTCTTAGTGGCTATGAAAATGTGACATTAGTTGTTGCTTTTTCTGTGTGTTGCATGTTTGTTAGGCTGACAGGCTGGTCTCAAAAGAACATACTTAATATTTTCTGCCATTGTGAAGAGTGTTTTCTGTAGGTGTTGCTGCTTAAACAACCATGTATGTCAAAGAGGAAAACACAGATTGGAGAAGTAAATGCTTTGGATAAAACAAGTAGCGTAGAGTTTATCACTTAAATTTCATTTACTCTGGTGGCCTTCTAAGTCATGGTCATTTCTGAAAGCTTTACGTGATATTTTATTCCTTGTTAGATAGTTCTTAATTTTTTTTTTTTTATTTAAAATGTTTGGGGATACTACTTTTAATAATGCTGCCTCTGAAATAAAAATATCTTCTACCTTCTCCCACTCCCCAAAACAAAAAAAAGTAATCTTGATTTAAAAAAAATAAAATTGAAGTCACCTTTCACTTGACTGAAAGCTACTACTTCTTTCCTCCTGGCCTTACAGCATAGACATAATCATAAATTTTGTGTTGGAGAGCCTAGCTTTTCATTTTTGTACAAAGTGTTAATAGCTTTAAAAACATTTTTGCACTTCCCTTAATTTAACTCGAAATACTATGTTAAATACATCTTTTAAAAATGAAATTTTAGGTGAAGCTTTTTGCATTTCATAAATCTTCTGGAATAGGATTGGGTAACTTATAGACTTCTGAATCAAAGTATAATTTGTTTCATTAGTGATATAAAGAAAATAGATTTTCTTAAGCCTTTTATTGTTGGGGGCTCTTCAATGGTGGAATGTCTTGTCTAGCTGCCCTGCATTGAATGTGAGGTGTTTTATACAGAGTGTCCTATTTTAACGGTGCCTTTCCTTCCCTTTCGTAGGATGACATGCAAATTAGAGTTTTTAATTATAACACCTTGGAAAGAGTTCACATGTTTGAAGCCCATTCAGATTACATTCGCTGTATTGCTGTGCATCCCACACAGCCTTTCATACTGACAAGCAGCGGTAAGAGTTCTTTGGTATATTTTTATACTTATTAACCAGCTATTTTTAGGCCTCTGTTTTCTGTCTAGTGAGAGATTGCATATTTTTAACTTTTTCTGCTGAAACGGGAATCCTTGAGCAAGCAGCCAACATGACATGAATATTTTATTGTATTTGTAACTGTACTTACAATGTAAAATATAATAGTGTCCGCTCTTGTTAAAGGAGACCCAAGAACCTTGTTGCTTAATATCTGCAAGAGGAAAGGTTCATATATGTACTAATTAGCTGTTATTTGTCACACTAAAGTTCTGTCTTAAAAAAAACACATTAATGGTTTGGAGTATGTTTTCAGCTAGCAATTTGACTTGCAACAGATAACTTTAATTTTTTTTCTCAAAATACTATTGAGTTCTCTGTTACTTGAGGCGATACATGTTACTGAGGATTGGAAGATCACAGTATCCCAACAGATCTTGCTCACGAACATCTACTTCGTGCTACTCAGTTCTTTTCATTCTTGGAAACCTTATTAACACAGTCAGAGCTCTGCAAGAATGCAGAGAGCCTTGTGAGTCAGAAGCACCGTGTATTTGTTTTTTGCTGTTGAAGCTAATGCACTTAGAATTGAAATGAAGGTACTAGGAAGCAGCTTGGTTGTCTCTGCTTAGTAGCTCATCAGAGTAGGTGCTGCAGAAGAAAGCATGGGTCCAGTTCCTTAATATCTGGCCAGTATTTTAAGATTAATAATTCAATACCTTAATATCAATTCTTAATCTCCCTTTTTAAGACAGATTTATTTCTTACTTAGTTTTGTCACCATTTTACTGGGCAATCTTTTTGAGAAACCTGTGCTCCCTGTGGTTCTGCAAGGAACAACCAGTAATCTTACAGATGAAAAATATATTGAGTATTAG
>WHYT01016587.1:157279-197522 GCA_009806455.1 Tetrax tetrax | reverse complement strand
TGTTCTTTTGTATTGCAGTTTAGGTTCATTTGCTCCTACTTGCAACCCTTCCCCGACTTCTGGGTACTCGGTGCTGGCACTGGCGCCATGCTGACAGCCGTGGGCTGAACTGTGCTCCCCCTCCCCCAGCCACACTAGTTTAAAGCCCTCCGGACAAGTCTGGCCAGCCTACGACCAAGCACACTCTTCCCCTTCTCGTGCTTCCTTTCAAGGGGGAAGGGATGAGTGAGCCTTTAACTTGAAGTTATTAAGGATTGCATAGTTTAAGAAGGTAAGTATCAGAATGTGTTAAACTAACTGAAGGTTGTTTTTCTTTTTTCAGATGACATGCTCATTAAACTCTGGGACTGGGATAAAAAATGGTCTTGTTCTCAGGTGTTTGAAGGACACACTCATTATGTCATGCAGATTGTCATAAACCCAAAAGACAATAACCAGTTTGCCAGCGCCTCTTTGGATAGGACAATCAAGGTAGAGAAACTGTATTTTGTGGGTTTTTTTTTTTAGTCATTGTCACAAACCAATAATACTCTATGGACAATGGGTCAAAATTCTTAAAAGCAGGTGCAATAAAGAATTTTTATTGAACTAAGGCCTGGATATTGGTCAAATTGCTATATACCTACTAAGTAATTCAGTAAATTTGCAAGATTGCCTGTCACCTCTAATCATTGAAATGTGGTTCTCTAAACTTTAAGTGCTGCATTTCCATTGGAATTACACAGAAATATTGGGGAGGCGTAATGGTTATACTGTCAACAAGGAGTCTGGGAGAATTGAAACTACATATATAATGGGTAAAGCCTTTAACTGTGTGCATTTAAAAAAAAAGTAAAGGCATTTCTCCTATTATTTTCATGTCCTTGGCTGTCTATTGAATTATTTTCCAAAGGTGTCTTCAGCCTTCTTGTGGTAGACCCTGATGAGTTGCACTTGCTATGGAACTATTACTAAATATCTGGGACTGTAGATTTACAGCCATTTGAACAGTGAAACTTCCTCACATTCTCTGTAAATTATCAATATATGGGCTGTAAAAAGCCAATTTGGATTTTCTATGTCCTCGGATGTTGAGATTAAGTCTGTATAAATGTTGATTTGATGTGATAATCATGGAAACATAGCAGTATATCTACAACTTGACTTGATTCATTTTGAGTCCTCATCTAGTGTTAGATTTATTATTCATTTAACGTAATTGGAAAAAGTAAAATTCAGGACACAGTTGGGGGTAACCCCATCCTGTGTATGCACAAATAGTTGATTGCTTTTTCTAGGTCTATTACTTAATTTCATAAACAGATATTACTTTTATAGCCAGTGTCTTATATGGTTTTATGGCTTAAAAAAAACCCCCTTGAACCAAACCAATTCATTCCTTCGAGGAGTGAGCCAGCATGTGCAACTGAGTATGTTCTTTCTGTTTATTGAGGGGGGAGGATCAGTAGTTTGATAAGCGGTTGTTCAGGTTCTTCACCTAAGAAAACAACCATGTCTGTGGAATTCCATATTCTGTATCTTTGGAATTGTAGTACAGCTGAATACCTATTCTGTTTGGCGAGGTTGACCTGGCTGCAAAAGACTACATGTGATTGTTTGTTGTTGTTTTGTTTCTGGGAAGGTTTGGCAGCTTGGCTCTTCTTCACCCAACTTTACTTTGGAAGGCCATGAGAAAGGAGTAAACTGCATTGACTACTACAGTGGAGGAGACAAGCCGTATCTCATTTCAGGTGCAGATGACCGCTTGGTTAAGATCTGGGACTACCAGGTGTGTCTTCAGCTCTTAATAAACTTTTGTGCCATGGCAAAACAATTCTTGAAGAAATATAAAAAGAGGGAAAGGACTTGAGTACACTAACAGACTTTCCTCATTTTTGCTTGGAAAGAAGGAAGGGGAGAGGGAATATTTCATAACATGTTTTTAAATTTTATAGAAAATTAACCCTTGAGAAAACCTGCTGTTCACTTAACCTCAAAGTTAATTTGTAGAATTAAATTTGGCATAAAATTTCTATTATTAGCATTGTGGATTTTTTTTCTAATTTAGTGATCCCTGCCTTTTGGATTTATTTTTTTTTTTGGATTAAGGTGCACCTTTTCTATGTTCAAGTGTAAATACTGTTTGTTTATCAACTCTTTCCATCCTTTCTGTCCTTTATTCCCTTCCCCATCTCCTTTTTTGTTCTATGCACACTTCCACAGGCATATGTATGCATGCACACACATGCTTGTGCTTCTGTTTAACAATTTGCAGGGGTCATGAGGTGACTTGTTGGAACGCTTTACAGGAAAGGGATTGAATCTGGAGATTCAGTTCTGTTGCTGGAACCTAGAGCTCTTAAGTTCTTCCTCTGTGCAAGTGTATGAATGTCCAGAAGAGCAAGACAAAATTTGTTAGATAGTACTTTCTGCTTGTTATGGCATATTGCCCTGGAGTAAATCCAAGCTCAGAAGTTAAAGCTAGAACTGCTAATTTAAGTATGCACTGCAGTAATGACTGTTGCGTAATGGGGCTTGAAATTTTGCCACCGTGTACAGCTGTATACATCAGTTACGTAGTCTAATCTTAGTTGTCTCAAGCAGAGTAGGCTTCTCTTTCACAACTGTGTGAAAGAACGTGCTTAAAAAAGCCAGTATTAGATCTGTATTCACCCATCATTAGATTCAGATAGATGTTTTGCTCTGATTGTTTTTATTTTTTTTTCTTTTTTTTTTTTTTGTGGTGTGGTGAACTCAGCTTTCTGTCTTGCTTTAATCTGTTGTGGTATCTAATTCTGAGAAAGCATATCTTCTATGCAGAAACCTATCTGAAGATAGAGGAAAACAATGATGTCAAGGGAAATATTTTCTTCTGGGGAGGAGAAATTTACTCAACACAATCAATATGTCCAATGCTGTTGTTTGAACACCTTGGAAATAAATCTTACTGGAAGAAATCTAGAGAAATATGTTTTGAGATACATTTTGGGATTGAGGGGTGATTTTTTTTTTTTAAGAAATGAAGGTAAAAACGTAGCAACATGTTTTTTATCTGTACCTATATTTCTGATTCTTTTTTTCAGAATAAAACATGTGTACAGACACTGGAAGGACATGCTCAGAATGTGTCGTGTGTCAGCTTCCATCCTGAATTGCCGATCATTATCACAGGCTCAGAAGATGGTAATTTTGTGTTTTCTGATATGTAAAGGACAGGGGAAGAACTTAGGGGAGAACTCTTCTTGTGTCCTCGCGTTGAGAGAAGAGATAAAA
The DNA here is from genome assembly GCA_009806455.1 of Tetrax tetrax. Lineage (NCBI taxonomy): Eukaryota > Metazoa > Chordata > Aves > Otidiformes > Otididae > Tetrax > Tetrax tetrax. The sequence continues at coordinate 194,270 of WHYT01016587.1, read as the reverse complement.
GGCATGTATTTCTTTTTCCTCTAGGAACTGTGCGCATCTGGCATTCAAGCACTTACCGTCTGGAAAGTACCCTCAACTATGGGATGGAGAGAGTGTGGTGTGTGGCCAGTTTAAGAGGATCCAATAATGTGGCTTTGGGATATGATGAAGGCAGCATTATTGTTAAGGTAAAATTAATGATTTGAAATTCATCCCTGTCCTGTGTACAGAGTAACTGATTTCTCATTCTGTGACACCACGTATGTCACGGTTCAGCCCTGCTCAGGATTAAGCTCTGCAGTCTCACTTACTCCCCCCAACCTCCAAGGGAACAGGGAGAGATAATATTTAAAAGAAAAGAGGAAAAAAAAAAAGGCTTGAGGTTTGAGATAAGAACAGGGAGAGATCCATGAAGTTACCATTATGGGCAAAACAGACTTGACTTGGGGAAAACTATTATTAGAACCAAAGCAGGATAATGACAGAGGGAACAGGAACAACTTTCCCCTACCCCTCCCCTTTTCCCAGTCCTGACTTAATTTCAAATTCTCTACCTCCTCCTCCCTGAGCAACACAGAGGGGAAGAGGGAATGGGGGTCACGGTCAGTTCATCCTGCCCAGGAGCTGCATTACTCCTCCCTCTCTTTCACTGACCTTGGTGTCTGCAGCTGTTCATCTCACAAGAAATTCTTCACATCCAGCTCAGGCAGATGCCTCTCAGGATCTCTTCACATCCCATCTCCTCTCCACTCCACTTCTTGCAGCTGGGCTGGGCCGCGCTGGGCCGCCCAGTGGGAGGCCAGAGGGTGAGGCCTGCAAGGCCCACAAGGCTCGCGCCTCCCCCTATCTGCCCCCCACTTCTGCGTCTTTGCTACTTTTTAAAATTGTTTTTTCCCCTTCTTAAATACATTATTGCACAGGTGTTATCAGGGAACATTCCATCACCAATTGGCTCAGCCCTGGTCAGCAGTAAGTCCACCCTGGGCCCAGCTGAGTCCACCAGACAAAGGGGAAGCCTCTAGCAGCTTCTTGCAGAAGCTGCTGCTGTAGCCCCCCCACTAAACAAAACCAACACAATGTAAAATACTGGAAATTCATCATTTTAATTGGCATTTTTAGACAGAGGTAGGTTATTTCACTAGATATATTAAACAGAAAAGAAAATTAAGAATGTGTTTTCTCCATCTGCTAAATTCTTATGCTACACTTTCTAGCTTGGTCGTGAAGAACCTGCCATGTCCATGGATGCAAATGGAAAAATTATTTGGGCTAAACATTCAGAAGTCCAACAGGCTAACTTGAAAGCTATGGGAGATGCTGAAATTAAAGATGGAGAGAGACTGCCACTGGCTGTGAAGGATATGGGAAGCTGTGAAATCTATCCTCAGACAATTCAGCACAACCCCAATGGACGGTAATAGATTTTAGAACAAAATACTTAAACATTTCTACATTTCTGACTTCCCTTTTTTTTTTTTTTTTTTTTTTTTTTTTTTCATTCTATGTTGGAAGACTTTTTGAATGGGGAAAACAAAAATAGTTGCCTGTGTGCTGGTGGCTGACAGCCTGTGGAGGACAGGTTTGTCAGAGACAGACACTGTACATTCAGAGTAATATGAGCTTCACCTATAAGAGCTCACAGCTTGAACAGACAAGTAGGCCATTCTATATAGGAGTAGAAGTATGCAAACAAATTATGTAAGGTAATAGCAGGAAACTACATTCTTTTACCACTTCTCTTGAGTTGTTTTTTGTTAACAGATAAGCTAAACTAAAATAAAAGGTAAAGAGGTGCAAGGTAGAAGAGCTGTTCTGTAGAGACCGGAAGGAAGAGGGAATAGCAAGTGGCTATGACAGAGGAAAATCAGTTCTGTGACCTTTTTGGAATATATAAAGCTCTCTTATTCTGTCTTCATTTGCAGTGATTATACTGGACTAGGAGCCTTTAACTCGTCAGATAACTTGTCTACTTGATCATGCCTATTGAACAGAACAGATGTCTAACAAATCCTTCTTTCTGCTCTAGGTTTGTAGTAGTGTGTGGTGATGGTGAATACATCATTTACACAGCTATGGCTTTGAGAAACAAGAGCTTTGGTTCTGCGCAGGAATTTGTATGGGCACATGATTCTTCAGAGTAAGCGTTACCGATTTTTTTCTTTGTATTAACTTAAATTTGCTGCTGCTAGTTTTCAAGCTGTACAAATGGTAAACTGGCCTGAAGACTAAAACCTGCTTGGATAATGAACTTTCAATAACTGTCCTGCTTTAAAGCTCTCAATTTGTAGAACTCTGCTAATCTTGGAAGATAAATTGAATGCAGTTTTATAGCAGCTTAGGATTTTAGTAGTTTACTACTTTGGAAGCTGAATAATAGATATTATTTTGACAATGCAATCTCTATTTAGATACGCAATCAGGGAGAGCAACAGTGTTGTAAAGATATTTAAAAACTTCAAGGAGAAGAAGTCTTTCAAACCTGATTTTGGAGCAGAAGGTAAGTATTCACTTTTAAAATAGATATGTTGACGCATTTTTCACACAATGCGAATTCCTTTCACCTTTATTTTCTTATTTCACTTTATTTTCTTGCAGGCATCTACGGTGGCTTCCTGTTGGGGGTCAGATCTGTTAATGGTTTGGCATTCTATGACTGGGAAAACACAGAACTGATTCGCAGAATTGAAATTCAGCCCAAACATGTACGTTTCTAGATGGGACTGAAGATAACCGAGTCTACTGATTTTTTTATTTTTTTTTTCTTCTTTTACTAGACTGACAATTTTTTTTAATGAAGTCAAGCTATCAATCATAGAGTAATAAGTTCTTAAGTTTATCTCAATCTCGTAGCAGAAGGGAGGAAAAAACCCCCCATGCATGTCTTGGCTCCTCAGGTCCTAAAGCTCCTGTGAGAGTTCCTATGTTTTAACCTTAATTTAAACGTTTTCCTTTCTGAACCTGGGGTCTCTAAAACAGTCCTGTTATTGATTCTGATGGTACAGATTTTCTGGTCTGACTCTGGTGAGCTTGTCTGCATTGCTACAGAAGAGTCATTCTTCATTCTGAAATATCTATCAGAAAAAGTTGCAGCAGCCCAAGAAACCCATGAAGGTGTGACTGAAGATGGAATTGAAGATGCTTTTGAGGTACCTTCTACTTTAAAAATGGAAAAAAATTGTTGAAGCAAGTCTTGCCAGAGTATAGCAGATCTTGCCCTATGTAGTCCTATTAAATTTTCATTTCCAGAGCACTGAGTACCACACAGTATGCATCCACCTGAGAAACATGCTTCATAATTTTATTTGGGTTCCCTGGGGAGAGTATCCCTATTGGAATCCTGTTATGACAGACTTTGATGCCTACCTTTCTCTTCAGACATCTGTTTACCTTCACAGACCTATAAAGGTTATTTTTAAAGCACACATCTGGGTAGTAAGTTTACATAGCTTAAACTTTCTGCAGTTTTCAAGTTTGGAAATGATACTGAAGTTGTGAGAACAAGTGGAAAAAAAACATGCTGTGAAGTGTCAGAAACAAATTTCACAAGGGAAATTGTCTTGATTATCTTGTTTAATGGTTTGGTGCTTGTTTCCTAGAATTATAATTGTTTTAGTTAGGAATTAAGATAGAGATTTCATGTGTTACAGTATTTTTTGAAAATGAAAAGCATTATTTGTGTATTTCCAATCTGTACCTAAACTTACTTTTGCAACTTGCCCAACTATTTACTTAAGTGTAGAATATTAAATTTAATTTGAAAATGCAGTAGTTTGACTGCATTTTTAAATATATTTAATTAAATCAAACTTAATTTGCAGGTTCTTGGTGAGATCCAGGAGATTGTGAAAACAGGCTTGTGGGTAGGAGACTGCTTTATTTACACCAGTTCTGTGAACAGACTCAACTACTATGTTGGAGGAGAAATTGTCACTATTGCCCATTTGGACAGGTAAGTTGCTGCATCAGGTTGTAAGCGTTACAAGTTCTTGCAGTGAAATTAGGACGGGGTGAACCTTGTCACCTGCTTGCCGTGCATCACTACTATTTCTTGCATATCATGCTGATGTTATGTTCTGAGGCAGTAATGTAATCTTGGAGGGAAGAAACAGTGTTATGTGAAAGTGCATATATAGTAAAAGTACAAATTTTCATGTGAGTATTCTTGCTCCTGTAAGAACTATTGGGCTTTTAAAATAGACTATTTGGTAGTGGATCTATTCAAGATGATTATTCTTTGTTTTGTTTCAGAACAATGTATCTTTTAGGGTATATCCCTAAGGACAACCGACTTTATTTGGGTGATAAAGAGCTAAACATTGTTAGCTACTCTTTGCTGGTCTCAGTGCTTGAATATCAAACTGCTGTGATGAGAAGAGATTTTGGCATGGCTGATAAAGTCCTTCCCACGATTCCAAAAGAACAGAGAACCAGAGTTGCACACTTTCTTGAAAAACAGGCAAGACGACTGTTTTTTTTTAGTTATCAAAAACTTAATAAATCACTTTATTCACATTTCTAATTGAATTTGCTAAGCAGAAATAGATCACTTTATCTGTAAGCATAAATTCTTGTTAATCATCCATATTTATTTGAGAATACTGTAATATTCCGTTTAGAGGGCTCTTGTTAGAACATCTAGGATGCTGCTTGACCTGACAGATCAGTCTTATTTTCACATTGTTATTTTAGGGCTTCAAACAACAAGCTCTTGCAGTATCTACAGATCCAGAGCATCGTTTTGAACTTGCTCTTCAACTTGGAGAATTAAAAATAGCCTATCAGCTCGCAGTGGAAGCAGAGGTAAACATATAATTCTGAGTATTAGTGTGAATCCAAGAGGCTATGTAAGAAAAGACAGTGGTATGTGGAGATGTGGTACAGCTCCCTGAACGCTATATAAATGCCTCCTACTTCCTCAGTGAAGCTCTTCTGCCTGTAATTGGGAGGCATCTAAACTGTTGGATGGGGACAGAAAAATGTTATTGGCTCAGAAAACTACAGGAACTCCTGGAGAATACAAAACTTGAACCACGAATCAAGCCTTAGTCTCCAGTATTGAACAGTGAGAGGAGAAACGGTGGGACTGAAGCCTCTGGGCCTTTGTCCCAGCCTTGGCAAACTTAGGCTGATGCACTAGACTGACACACAGTGATCTGTTCCATAGCCGTTATTCAGAGAACTAATGTCACAGTTCCTGTTGTAAATAATGAAGTTTAGCGATTAAGGAATGTTAACTTAACTAGACAAAAATGTCTGTCGTGCAATCTGAAGGTTAACTTGGCAGCTTTCTTTAAGACATTGTTACTCTTTACACTTCTAGAGTTATTTCTACCTCCTCCCTCCATGTTTAATGAAAAACTGTTAATTTTAAGTAATGGTATAGCTGTGTAATGATGTGCATATAACCCTCGCTGTGTCATGCTGTGAAATGGCGGTAACTGTACTCTCTCAAAGGGAGGACAAGCGTAATGATGGGATACAGTTCTTTCACAAGTCAACGTACTTTTTTCCAATTGAAAGATCTGAAAAATCTTGATGTTGCTCAAAAATGTGAGGGTGATTTTTGTTTGTTGTTTTATTTCTTTCCCTCCCTCTCCCCTTTTTGTACCTTTTAGTCAGAACAGAAATGGAAGCAACTTGCTGAGCTTGCCATTAGTAAATGCCAGTTTGGCTTAGCCCAGGAGTGTCTCCACCATGCACAAGACTATGGAGGACTACTGCTCCTGGCTACAGCTTCAGGAAATGCTAACATGGTGAATAAGTTAGCTGAAGGAGCAGAAAAAGATGGCAAGAACAATGTTGCATTTATGAGCTACTTCCTGCAGGGAAAGTAAGTAGCAAGCGTGAGACTCGGATTGTTCTGTTCTGCTTTCTGAAATGCAGAGAACCTCAGGTTCTTCAAATAGTTAACTATGGCTAACTTAAAACTTCCTGGAGAAAGATTGTGGCATCTGCCTTTTCAGAAAAGCCAATTGTATTTTATGTTGGCTGCTACTTCTTGAATCTGAAATGAAAACACTTTAATGTAATAAAATAAACAGCTAATCTAATACAAAAATTTGTCTTTGTTAAACTCTGTGGTTAAAATCAGATTTTAAAATATTTTAGGCTTGATTCATGTTTGGAACTCCTGATTAAAACTGGACGTCTCCCAGAAGCTGCTTTTCTTGCACGGACATATTTGCCAAGCCAAGTTTCAAGGTAATTTCAACGTACGTGCAGAGCATGAATAATGTTCTTAAAAATAGTTGTATTTAACAAACACGGTTTGCATCTCCAGGGTTGTTAAGCTGTGGCGGGAGAATCTCTCTAAAGTCAACCAAAAAGCTGCTGAGTCCCTTGCTGATCCTACAGAATATGAAAACCTTTTCCCTGGATTAAAGGAAGCTTTTGTTGCTGAAGAGTACGTTAAACAAAGTCTTGCTGACTTGCGGCCAGCCAGGGAATACCCCCTCGTCACTGTAAGTAAGAAGGGGAGCTCTTACTGTCGCTAGAAGAAAAAGATTTGGTGCTGTGTAAATTCAGCATGTCAGGGCACCACTCAGACATTCCGCAAACATGTGTTTTGATGGTTTGGTTTTGTTTCTAATTTTAGCCAAATGAAGAAAGAAACTTACTTGAGGAAGCAAAAGGCTTTGAGCCTTCTGGAGTAATGGCACCTCAGGTCAGTGTTACTACTAAATGATGAACTCCGAGGCAGTTTTGCTTGTTTTTGTACAGTAACATCTACCCTGGGGAATATTTCACCGATAATGGACACATTACTGCTCTCATTGGCTTGACTGTAAGCACTGCAGTTGAGTTCCAGGTTCTTTTACTTCAAACTCTTCTTAATCTACTTCCATAACTACTAATGAGTTCTGGACTGTGAAATTTCTTGCTTTTGTGTGGTTACTTATCTTGGGTCATCTTTTATAAATGTGAGTAATGGTAGAGTCTTACCATAGAATGAATCCTGCAGAAAAACAATTTCAATTGCATACACAAATGCTGCCTTAACTGCTGCTGGTTTTCTAAAAGCTCAGTAGTTGGAACCTGGGAACTCTTGCATATTACAGCAATTAAAAATGCTTTATACTCTTCACTAGTGTGCATGGTTATGGAATAAGACTGTTCTGCAACTTACTGACTAGGAATCCTGCTCAATTACTTGGAAAATATGCTCTAAACAATATCTGAAGTAACTCAAACAGGTATTTTTGAAACATCTCAGTTGTCCACATATTATGCAGAGAACATGACTTAATTTGTATTGCTTATACTTTGTATTTGAAATGAACACTTAAAATGCTTTTCAGAGCTTAAACAGAAGATGTAAATTTCCTAATTCTTGCTCGTGTCAAAAACACTTTACATTTGAACATAAAAACCAGGATGTGAGCATTTCTTAAAGACGGTGATGTTGGCACAGCTCTCTGAGGCTATAAACTTCTAAAAGAACTGCAGTGGAAAGTGAGGGACAAACAGAAAGTCACAACTCTCTCTGCATTTTTTCCCTGTAGGAGATGCGCTACAAAATTTTATTGACAGTTCAGAGAAGTTAATTACATTCAAGTAGCTTTAGTGACTATTTGCTTCTTGTGTATCAAAGTAGGTATCATTAAAGCAAAATCAAACTTGCATGGACATTCGTTAACTCTTGCAATGCTGTTTCTGTATCTTTATCTAAACCAAATTAGAATTCTGCTTGCATTAGAAGCAGAAAACAAGACCACGACTGTTAGAAGTTATCTTTGCAGTCAGTTGATGGTTGCATAGAAGTCCTTAAACAACAGTTGTCTCTTACATCAGAGGCTAAATACTGGAAGTCTTGTAGGAGATAATTATACAATTTATTATACTTAATTGAATTGCTTCAGTAATGGTACTAACTAACGAATTATCTTTGTAAAACTTGTGCAGTAGTGAAGAGAGAAGGAGAAGTGTTAAACAGTTACAGGGTATGGAACAAAAAGCCCAGCAACAGTACCAAGATTTACCACCTTTGCTGAAGCTGCTGTGACCATGTCAAGTAGCCTAATCTCTTTCCTGCTGAGGACCTTGAAAATCACTTGCTCTGCAGCAGTACTGCAGTATTTGCACTTAACTGATACTTTAAGTGTTGTTTTCATTGTATCAGTTCTACCATCAACTGCTTTAAGTACATGGGGCAGAGAAACAGTAGTCTCCATGGAGTGATGAGTAGAACACTTACTGGCTGTGAAGATTTCGTGCAAGAATTGAAAGAGAGTCACCAGCAGAGAGGGGATTATAGGTCTGACGATGTTTACTTGCTTTTGTTGAAATAAATTAAATTCAAAAGAACTTAACAAATATCTTTCATTAGAAGAAGGCTGAAGAACCGCTTCAATCTCCTAAACAAGAACTGGTGAAGACAGTTTTGCAGAATTCTGATGTACTTCCAACAAAAGATCAAAAGGTACTGAAAGGTATTTTTATGGAGGGAAATACAGCACTAAATTAATTTTACATTAAAGACTTCAACTAATAATGGGATTAAACCAAGCTATTGGAAAATGTCATTTTATATATTAATGGACTCGCCTGTACACTGTATGGATCCCTTCTTGTTGTATGTTTAAACTGTACCCAGTAATAAAGACCAGTTCTTAGACCTTTCTTGCTTTTACAAGGAACAAAAGGTAAAGTCCAGACACAGTTGGTCAGTACATGGTAAAAAGTTGCAACTCTGAGAGATGCTTTCTTCCCAAGAAGGCAGCTTTTAGCATTTATGTCAGCTTGGTGTCCTGCAGAATGTGCAGATACATCATCCAGCATCACACATTATCTAAGCTGGCTCACATATAACCAGATTAGTTTCCTCCTAATCTAGTCTTGTCTTTTCCTAGACACTGCTGGACTTGGAAGATGACTTAGATAACTTGGATCTGGAGGATATTGATACCACAGATATCTACCTGGATGAAGAAATCTTAGATGAGTGAACATACTGTTTAGATGACCAAAACAATTACTCCAAAACAAAAAAAAACGAATGAAGTTCTGTGGACTGTGTACTCCAAGTTAATTTGATTTTTATACTGCCAGTGGACCATGTACATGTAGAAAGAAGAGTAGACCCAGCAAGTGTACAAAAAGAATCAGCTTTCAGTATGTTGAAATTCCAAGATGTAGACCTGCTCCTGTGCCTACTAAAAAAGTCTTCATTTATCAAGCAGTTCAATAAACCCTTCTAAATATTCTGTTTGTCAGTTCTCCATTTACTGGTAATTCTTCTATTCTTAACCCAGCCTCAATAGCGTGCATTGCAAATAATTGAAACAGGAGTACAGCAGCCAAGCATTAATCTTTGAACCTGACTTTTCTTAGCAGGGACACTTGGGTGTATGGTTCCTCTCTCACTGTGCTACGGAGCTTGTATCTGTTAATTCACACAACCCTTCTAGCTCTAAGATCTAACAGACCAGTCAGATGTGGTATTATGCACTTCTGCAAATGAAGCAATACTATAAGTAAGATGAATTGTGGGAAATTCTTTAGATGAAAGATGCACCAGTAATAGAATTTAAATCAGTGTATAGGGTTATCTGAAAAAAAAAAAAAAAAAGACTGCTTTAAATAATTTACAGAACTTTTGAAAATAACAAGCTGCTGTAGTGATTCTTACATATTTTATTAAAAAAAAAAATTCTCAAACAGTCCATTGTTTAATGTATTTATTGTAGAATTCTGTACAGAGACTGTTTACAAACAGAGTTAAAATGAACTTAAGGATGAACTTAAGGTTTATTTCATGAAGCTGTAGAAGTAGCCATTGCTTCTTCGTAAGCCTGGAGGGCCAGCTGTATATAGCCTTCTTTCTGTGATTCAGTTTTCACAAATACCTGCAAAGGTGGCAGGAGAGAGAATAATGTACAATTAAGAGCATAGTTGCATAATGAGAGATTTCATCATTTGGGTGGTAGATCAGCCAGCTACAACTGTAATTGTGATGGAGCAAGATATAGTTTAAAAAAAAAAAAACAAACCCTAAAACAAACCAAGCTGGCATGCACAAAGTTGTAGTTTAAATATCTGCTGCTTAAGGCAAGGAGAAATTCAGACTACCCATTAGGCTTCTGCTGTTTAAAAGCTTTCTCTTCTGTAGTTAAGTAGCCTTAAAGCCAAGAAGCATACCTTGATCAGATCAACGCCTTGAAGTTTCCCTTCGTTGGCTTCTTTTGCCGATTGACATTCAGGATGAAGCATATGATACAGTGTAATTAAACTTGTAGCATCATCCAGCCTAAACAAATAAAGGCCCAGTTGTAGCAATTACTTTCTCTAAATATGCTTGTGGTGTACTTTTGCAAACTTATCTCACTGTGTATACAGTCATTAGAATATCCATATAAACAGGCATATCATCGTCTGTTGCAATGGCAATCTGCTCATGAGAAGGAAGACCAGAAGGACACAAATGGGGAGGTGCAGCAGGTAAGGTACATAGAATTATGCATACTGCAGTTGAAGCCTGAGGTACTGTTCAGCAGTAATAAAGCTGAAATCTCTCCAAGATACAAATAATTACCCAATAACAAGTATTTAGCCGAACAACTGTGCCAAAAGAGAAGCTTTTTAATACCAACTGCAGTAACTAACATGTTTTACAGAAGGCCCCCCTCACTAGACAAAACCACAACACAGTATTAGAAACCTTGTGACACCCAGCCCTCAGCTGAATTTAAAAATGGAACAAGTGTTTTACATAAATGTAAGCAAAAAAGTGGGTGGGTGGCAGATAAAGCTGCTCCAAATTCTGGTAATTTCAATCATCCGGATACTTGAATTTTCCCTTTAACAATCTGATTTCCAAACTGGAACTTCCCTCTATTTCTTCATATCCTCAGGTTTAAAAGTAAGACTTGGCCACCTGTTGGAAGTTTCTAACTTCAACAGTAGGATATGGATGCCACCATCGCTGGAACTGGGAATTCTAATTGCACAAATTTCTCTTAGCTCTAGTGATGTTTTTAAGAATTAAAATTTTTTTGTTTCAGGGAGTTCTGAACAAGTTTAGCAGCATATCTTACATAAATCCATCCATTTAAAATGAAAGTATATCTGTTCCTAAGCTACTTAAGAATTGCTCTAAAACCCAGAGTGCGTCAATCTTTAAGCCAAAATGGAGTTCAGTAGTACAAAATCATTAGGCTTTTCAGATCAGCACTGCCCAGAGCTAGAACTGTACTGACAATCACATGGGAAACAAGCCCAGCAACTACAAAATGCTGATTTCTGCAGAAACCTAGTTTAATATCCTATGATTTCATGGACTGTAGCTGGTCTTTCCATTCATAGCTAAAAGTTACAGGTAGTCTAAAATTTCATGCAAATGAAAGCTTTTATAAATCTTACATAAACACTGTTTTTATTTTCAAACAATGGTATTTGTTTTCTATTTGTTTAGGTAAGTAGAATCAATAGACAAACACCACTTACAAGTCTCTCTGGATCATGTCTATTAGTAAGCCATCGGTTTTCTTTCTGTTGACTAGATACCATACCATTCCTCCAAAGTGTCTGGTTGAACGCAGCAGATCATACTTGCCGTGTTTCTCAATGTCATCATACGTCCGATGATGAACCTGTAGACAGAAAAGGTTTCAGTTTCATACAGCACAGTGGGAGCTTGATGACAGTTTCTCCCCTCTACCTCTCCCTTAGACTTTTTAATGTATTTTCAGACCTCCCTAAAGGGCAGAAGTAAGCCACAGGCTGAACTATGCTACCTTAAAGCTTTATCCACGTTATAATTCAGGGTAACACTGGGATAACGCTTAGCACTTGGGCACAGGCATCTTTATGTTAAGAGAAAGCTAAATACCAGCTACGTACTGAAAATTTGGGGGAGGAACATAACCTCCGAGCCTTTGTTTCACTGCTGTAATCTATTTTCTAAGGAGAAATACTAGATCAAACAGGTAAAATTTTACTTTGAAAAAATTTGAAAAATTGCCTAATAAGGTATATTCTCAGTGATTTGAGAAATTATTTCAACTTAAAGAGAAGTAAACATTTTAAAGGCAGGTGTAGATTAACATATTGCCCAGTAACTACCATTTCTAAATGCAAGTATTTCAGCTAGAAGTATATTTTCATACCTGGTCTTTGTCACAAATAATACTTTGTGTACAGTGCTCTCAGGTGCACTTCAGGAGTTATCTACCTGGTCCTTTCAAATCCTAACACAGCAGTTCACATGACTTCAGTAGCACAGCTCTGGTTGTGGCCACTTAAGGACATTATTATCAATTCTGGTTTGATACCAAAAATACCTATATGAAGACTATTTTTATGCATCTGTAGTTCTTTCTATACTGTTAAAAGTTATTTAAATAGAATCCTGTTCTAGTTTGCTGCAAGAAGAAACCTCAAAACTCATCACAAGGATAACAGGTAATCTATATGGGAGAAAAAACCCTATATGCGAACGCCACCTTTGATCCCCAGATAATACTTATGTTTACAAAACAAATCCTAAAGTTCTTCACTAATGCTATATTTTCACTAGAAAAATGAAAAGTGAACTTACTCTGATATAGTCAGGTGAATCTGGCTCAAACTGAGCAATGCACATGTTAAGCATATCTTCATGACGGTCTTGCTGAAACACAGACTAAAACAACAGTTCAAATTCAGGAATGGATTCTGTATCGCAACATTCCGACTCCCCAAAACATAACACTTCTCTTCTGGGCACGCTTACAGTGAGTATCCCCTTAATCAGAAGACAAAACGGATAAAAGTACAGTAGCTGACTTGATGACATTAATACAGTGTTTCTTGACTTTTGTATCAGTTCACATTCACATTTGCAGATTAAGTACACAGCTTCCTCCATGCATAACAAGTGTGGACTTCTAGTGGGACAGAATGTTTATACCTACTCAGGATTTACCTGGCCCTAACCTGGAATTTCATTCTAAGTTTTTAACTAAGTTACAATGATAAGCAATTGTTCAAAACAGAATTTAAGCAGCTTAAAACATACAAGCAGATTGGCTTATTCAGAGCTATTCTGTCCAGATCACATAGTTTCACTATCAGAGCACTGTGAAGTAAAAATAATCAGTTTTCAAAACCAGGAAGATCTTACCACAAGGTGTTCATCCTTGAATAACACTGGGGGAATAACTCTGCGCCCTTCTTTTGGGAAGAATATCTGTATCATTCTGTCTCGTTCTTCCCAGGTTGCTTTGCGTAGTACACCATTTGGTTCTCTAACTACAATGAAACGTTCCTAAAAAGGAGGTAAAATAGAGCATTATTTCCTAACATCTTCTCTCTGAGGAGCCAGAACCATTGTAAAAAAAGATTCTGATTTGTCAAAGTCCTTCTATATCTAAACTCACACTAATAATACCAGTTTCTAATTGACTGTTGTTATGTGCTAGATTCATCATTTCTCCCTTGGTACTTGCTAATTAAGTGCTACATCTGCACCTTAATTTTACTGTATGATATAAGTGTGCATGCACCTACACTAAAGGCTACAGCTCTGTGAATTTTAGACAGATAACATAAGTAACACCCAGAGAATGGGGTTAGCGTTGCTGCTGGCCTGATTTTATGCATTTAATAACATACTAAATTAATAATGCAAGTGTCTTGTATTTTTTAAACTTTGTTTCAGAGGTAAGTGCTAAAATCAAGTAACAACAAGCGCAAAACAAAAAATACAGCAAATAAAGCAAGACACTCAGATCTGTTCACAAACATTTGATTTAGGGCTGCAGACAGGGAAGTTTGTTGGGACAAGGAAGTTTTCAATACCTTGAGGCAGAACAATTAATAGCAGGTTCCTGGAGAGAGCTCGCACATGGAGAAATAGATCGAGGACTTGGCAACTCATTTCACAGGATCATTACTATACGCATGTTTGAACCACGAAGACTTCTCAGAATCATAACTATTTGTTAAGATTTTTTCCAGCCTCTTACTACTGGTATTTAAGACAATCTAGATGTTCCATCATACAAAGAAATCTTTATCCCTATACTCCACAATTCTATTTGACAGCTATTTCTTCAGAGCTTTCCCATGAATTCATGTATCGATTACTCAGCTTTACATCAGATCTTTGCAACTGTGAAGTAGCTCCATCTTTTGCTCTACGCACAGAACTAAGTAATCCAATTCTACAGAAAGCCTCTAGAAAGTATGGAAGAACTCAGCACTCCTAGCATATCACAAGCATCTGCTTTTAAAATAATCAACTATCCCACAGCTTCCCCCACCACGCTTGCTTCTGGTCAGTGGAATGTAATTTATTGTTATCAGTTAGAAGCAAACATTTAGAAATATATGTCTTTGGACTGTCATGGACCAGACTGAATTTACGATTCTTCAGCCTTTTTGCAAACTGCTATAACTACATTTTATTAAAACCTAAATCTTATTTTGAAATGAAGCTCTTAAAATAAATTAATAAGTTGTTACTTACACGATGTGGAATGGAGTAAGTTAAATCTGTAAACACATATTTTGTAGTTTCAGTTCCTTCAAGGAATTTGTCTTCTGCTAAGACATCATCAATTGGCTCTCGTTCATTCAAAACAGGGGGCATGGTTAGTTTTTCTTTAGCTTCCTCAATGGCTTTTCTTCTGGCCTTGGAGTAAAAAAAAAAAAATAATTGTTTACAATCTTAAAAAATCATGCTGTTGGAAAGCTAACATAATTTTTTTTAATAAATATTTGCATTTAGAGAGAAATTTTAATTTGTTTTCCTTCTGCAGTTGAGAAGCAAGGAACTAATTCAATCTCCAGGTAGATGAATCGCATTGTGAACAATACACCACTGCTGTAACCTGGGCAAATTGCTGGTGGAAGGTCCGAAACTAAAATCTACATATACTACCGCAAACACCAAGTTTATTTCAGATCCTTTTCCAAGGTAAATTTCCCTGAAAGCAAAAACTACAATCAACTGTTTATACATAGCTGTGATTGTGGTTACAGAAGAATTGGCTTAAGTCAGGCCCCTTTGTCACCCTGGACTATGGTCAGACAACAGGAAATAAAAAGTAGTCAAAGGATTCCCACGGCTATAATTTAAATGTCAGATAAAGACATTTAGCACAACTAGGAAGCATGAGGAAAGGGGATAATAAGGACAACCTGTCACTCAAGAAAAGAATCAAATTTCTTTCCATATTCCATAAAAGCCGAGAAAAAACTGAATAAATAAAACTATTTAAAGAAACACTGACTTACACTACTTTAGGAAATTACCTGAAACGAAGGAAAGAAACCGAAATGTTTTCAACAGCAGCATTAAAGGAAGCAGAAATACGGACTGTTACAGACCTTTTGCCAAAACCAAAACTTATTTCAAAAGGCAGCAGAGCAGCCTACCTCTTCCAGCTGAGCTTCTGTCATCAGCTTGTACTTGGGTGGCTTAAGCTCCTTTTTCACCGGCTTAAAAACCTTCTGCAGGTTGAGCCCCGTCATTTTGTAGAGCAGATTCTGAACCGCTTCATCCCCAAAGGCTGGCCTGGCAGCTTTTCCGCCTGCGGGAGGGTCCCGCACGCCGTCGACCTGGCGGCCGGGGAAGCCGCTGCCTGCGCGGGGCGGGGGGTGGTCGAGGGGAGAGGAGCCGGCCTGGGTCACGACACCTCCTCCCCTCACGGGAGGGCCCCGCGGCAGCCCCCCACGCCTCCTCCCGCCCTCGCCGCCCCCCTCCCGAGCCCGCACACCCACCCCGTCCCGCTTCCCTTCCCCTGGCGCCAAGGACTGCAGGCGCCCACCCTGAAGGGCGCGGGCGGCTAAAGCAGCGCTTGCAGTCTCTGAGACATGGCCGGGCGGTGGGATTCCCCCCCTGCCCACTCTCTCACGTACCATCCGCAGCCCCCGCGTCCTGCCCGATCCCCCGCTGCCCGCGCCAGCCCCACAGCGTTCTCGCCACGCGCGACAACCGCACGGGCACGGCCACCGAGCCCCACGCCCCAACCGCCGCCATTTTGCGCACACCCCTTCCCTTCCCGCCCCGCCGCCGGCGCGCGCGCCGGGCCGCCCCTCGAAGGCACGCCGGGAAATGGAGTCTGCCTTCGCCTCCGCCGCGCCGCGGGGGGAGCGGCGGGCCGGGCCGTGAGCCGGCCTCAGCGGTAAAGCAACGCCGTCCCCCGGGCCTCTTGCCCCGAGGGGAAAGGCAAGAAGCCGCTCCCAGTTGGTTTGTGTTGTTAAAATGTGGCTGAGGCGGAGGAGAGGGCCAGGTTAGAGGGGGGAGCCCGTCTGCTGTTCCTCAGAGCAGGGACGACGCTGAAGGCGGGAACGGGAGCAGGAGAAGGGCGGGAAGGGCGCGGCGCGAGCAGGGCTCCAGGCTGGCAGGTTTCCTTGCTTAGCGGGGAGACACAGTAGCAGGAAAAAAAAAAAGAGGAATTGAGAACACCATGCCCACTGCTGTGATTAAACCACGGGTAAACTGCAGCTACTCGGAGTTTAGGAAAGGTGTGAGGCGGTAAGTGGGTGCATTTATCACCAGCTACCTGATCCGGTTCCACTGGCCGGTCACTCAGCAGGGTGAGCTCTTGGGCAGTCGGCCTGACAGGGAGAAATACTGTGGTAAACTATACAAAATTAAAAACCTCACTTGGCTCCATCTGCTAATTTGGTACTTGCATAGCGACTGAAAGGACAGTCTTGTCAGGTTTTCTGTCTGTCCCATAATTTGGGGGAACTCTAAAGGACATAGCAAGTAAACCTTGAGTATTTGTGCCTGAAAGTACAACCTGAGGAGTACCTGTGCCTCTATAGTGTGCTCGCTTCCTCAGTAAAAAGAGTTGCTGCGACTGGTGGTAATGAGTTTAGTCTTCTCATATTTGGGGAGCTTTAATATATCTGAAAAGGAGGGAAAATAATTAACTATATTCAAGCATAAACCCAAAATTAAATTTTCTATCTAATAGATACGGCAGATCAGATCTAATAGCTGTGAAGAGGGAGTATGCAGTTGAAACTGGTACGTTGCTTCCGTAAAACAATATGTGGCTTCTTATAGTGGAGGCTATTTCAAAGGATTGAAAGTTTATTAACTTGAAGTTTATTTTCTCTAGCTGGTCTGTATCTTCTATTCTGAATTTCAGTCTTACAGACTGTGCTTAGGGGTGCGTGAAACAGAAAGAAAATGTATTATCAGCAGGCAAGTCTCTGTACAGGGGGCCTGAATGCTTCAAACTTTAAAATGTTCAAAGCCACGCATTGATGCAAGCTGGCTGATGACTTCCTGTTGAAACAGGAAATATTTCGTCTCCAGGAGGGAAGATATAGAAACACAAGTAATGCACTTAACTTCTGTGGATTTCCAATTGTTTTAAAGTTTAGTGAGCTGTTCACTGCTTTTCCAAATCAAAGTCTAAATTGCATTACTTTTGAAAATGGAGACTGAAGTCTTGGAGAAAAGGAAGACTTTGTAGCATATATTGGTTTATATTAGAATGAAGTTAAGCATCATCTGAAAAATGTATTTGTTTCTAACAATAGATCTCCATTGTACTGAGGAGTATTCCTGTTTTCCTCAGCCTTACACAATATCCAAATACATATGCTAGGTTGAATTTTATATTCAAGCTTTTCAATATCCTGGCCTTTGCATTGTCAGAAAGGTTGTAGGAGGGCATATTCTTCTCATAGTTGTATTGGTACAATTAAGTTGAAATCACTGAGAACTGAAGAGTCCAAACAAACCCTTAATATTATTTTAATGTATTGTTGTACTTAATTTATTTAAATCATGCTAAGAAAATGAAAAATAATTTTGATTAAATGGAGAGGGTATTGGTTTTCAGTTCTTGCTCAGAAGATCTCTGGAGTGAGAGCTATACCCTATAAGGGAATTGGGAAGTTATTTGGCAGCTTGCCTAAAAGCCACTTCAGACCTGTTCATGAATTTGGATGGCAAGCCAACGTCCATTTTAATTCACAGAAGTGCTTAGAAAAACAGCAGAATTTATTAGGCTATATCCAGGAGAGGTTAAATTCACATTCATTCTGTGCTGGAGTAGTAACAGCTGCTGTGAGGATTAGCCTTTTGGCTGGTGGGATGAAAGGAAATATTAACTAACTACACTGTAGATAGAAGTATAGCAGGTTAGCATCGTTTATAGAATAATATTAATTTATATTGGATAGGTTGATTGTATTTTATTTATGGTTTATATCTGTACTGAAGTAATCAATTTAAGTAGGCTGTTTTATATTGATGTACTTAAAAATACAACACCAGCTTGAAAAATCAGTTGTCTAAAAATTGATAATGAAATAAAGAATCTTTCTGAGGTTTTGTTACGATTTTGAATGCATCCCAGGACAGTTGCTGTTGGAAAATTACAACCATCTGATGACGAGTGGATGTCCCCTGTGAAACACAATGGTGGTCTAAGTCTGGATTCTATTGGAAAAGTGTCAATACAAAATCACCTCCACAGTTGGCATTAATTTCCTTTTTGTTAGTTGTTTCATGAGAGCAAAAGGATCAGATGGCTGATGAGAGTGAACGAGTTTGGTTAACATCTCGGAGAAAGGGAAGGCAAATGGTAAGCTTAGGAACTAGCATTGCTGCGATGCCTATTTAATTGATTAATAAAGGGACTGTGGTTTACCAGTCTTTCTCAATAATTAATGTGCCAAATGAGTAGTAAGAAGTTGTTAGGAAAGAAGAATTCTTTCTTGGAAAAAGTGCAGTGAAAAATACAAAATGTAAGGTTTAGTAACTGTGCATCCAGCTGCTATAAGAAGAAACAAAGTGAACCCAGTCAGGCTGTGTACATGTCCACAGTTGATGGCATGACCTTTTTAAAATTAATGGTTAGTTCTCTTGTTCCTGATAAGAAAGAATCTGGCAATCCTGTGGAACATTTTTCTGAGGTACATAGTGGACCAGGTTGGAAGCTCTTTTTACTAAACCTGCATGGATTAGTCTGAAGAGAAATTATTTTTTACAGAGAAGGCAGAGAGTGCTGAAGTAGGAGAGATGACACAGATCTTTTATATCATCAAATTAATCTTTAAAGAAATAATATATTGCATGTAGTTGGTGTTTTGTTTCCCTGTGTACATAGATGGAGTGGGGTATTTTTTGCTAAAATTATTTGGGTCATAATTTGTAATATGATTGTCTATTTTCAGGCATGTTATCTGCAAACATCTTATTTGCCAGTTTTGTTTGTTTAAAGGAGAGAGTATTATTTTCTCTAGAATTGTCTTTTAGGGTCTGTAGCCATGGATTTGTATTGCCATCCAGAGTATTATGGTGGTGATGATGATGCATGAGCCTTTGCTAATACATTGAAGTGGCTATTTTCTGTCTTAAAGACCATATAGATGTCTGAAGCTGTTTTATTTTCAAATTTCCCTTTGATACTTGACAGAAGGAATAGATCAATGTGGCTGTAGAACTCTGTCCTGAGCTGCTGAGCCAAACTTGCTTCCAAGATCAGAGTTATGGCTAGTTCTGCTGGACAAAGCCCGTTTTTACAAATAATAACTGAGATGCCCACTGAAACTCAAGTAATTGAGCTCAACTCAATTGAGCTTATGGATCAGGGCAATCCAAGCACAAATACAGGCTGAGCAGAGAATGGATTGCGAGCAGCCCTGAGGGGAAGGACTGGTGGATGAGAAGCTCAACGTGAGCTGGCAATGCGTGCTTGCAGCCGAGAAAGCCAACCGCATCCTGGGATGCATCAAAAGAACCATGGCCAGCAGGTCGAGGGAGGGGATTCTGCCCCTCTACTCCACTCTGGTGAGACCCCACCTGGAGTACTGCGTCCAGCTCTGGAGCCCCCAACATCAGAAGGATGTGGACCAGTTGGAGGAAGGCCAGAGGAAGAGGGACAGACTTTTTATCAGGGCCTGTTGTGATAGGACAAGGGGTAATGGTTTTAAAATAGAAATGGTAGAATGAGAAAGATGGATATAAGGAAAAATGGTAGATATCTAGGAAGACTAGATATAAGGAATAATTTTTTTAGAATGAGGGTGGTGAAACACTGGCACAGGTTGCCCAGAGAGGGGTGGATGCCCCATCCCTGGAAACATTCCAGGCCAGGTTGGACAGGGGTCTGAGCAACCTGATCTGGTTGGAGATGTCCCTGCTCCTGGCAGGGAGGTTGGACTGGGTGGGCTTTAACAGTCCCTTCCCACCCAAACCATTCCTTAGTGAGGAAAATGAGTGAAATATTATGCAGAAGTCTTCCAAGTTTTTCTTTGCTGTCAGTTTTAGCAAGTGCTAATAGTAAGCATAGATTGGAGAACAATTGTCTGTCTCTCTCTCGGTTTTATTTGTGCCTTGACTATTTGACATTTGTATTTCAGATTTGAAGGAAAAATGACAAAGCAAAAAAGATTATATGTGCTCTTTATTTTAAATTTTCAGTCTAGTTTCCAGAACTTATGCTATGCACGTGTGCTATATTCATCTGGGCCACAGGGGGGCAAGATTGAGATTTTAAACATGAAGAATGAAAAGTGCCTTAGTAGTTACAGTGGATAATGTAAATGAACTGTATTCATTAATGACCCAGATTTGCCTCTGTCTCACATAAAGCTGCCATAAGCTCACTTTAATAATGATAAATTAGACATATACAAATACTGTCTCCAGTAATTGAGATTACATACATTATTTACAGTAGGGATATAAATCCCACTTCAGTTTATATTGTTTTCTTTGCTACGCTATAAGGGCTTGAGCCAAAGCCCATTAAAGCTGTTGGAAGTCCTTCCCTGACTTCAGCAAGCTCTGAATTAAGAGTCCATATTTTTCAAATACCTTTTATTCTTCCTTCCTGCTCTTGTAATACTTATCTTTTGAAAATGAATTCTCAGGGAAAAAAATAATAGCAAATATTCAGTATTATTCAAAGTAAGGTAGGATGTGATTAATCATTGTTTCCCCCCTTAATAATTTTTTAAAACTCCTTCTCATTCCATCACTGTTTAAAGTCCTGTCCATCTGCATCCAAGCACTCACCAGGGCATTGTGAACTAAATCAGGTGTCCAGCACAAATTGTTACACGTGGGCAGGGTGGGACATATCTGATACCTCTATTTCCACAGTAGAAGGACAGAGCAAGGATCCTGGCAGATTTGGTGGGTTGATTCGTTCTCTGGGGACAGGAATGTTTGTAGGAGATGACACCCTCCAATTCAGAGGTTAATTGTAATTTTTCCTTTCTCTCCTGTTGCTAACACAAGTAGTCAACACATTTCTCTCATAATTGTACTTTTATCTTGACAGAATATTCTGAAACCTAGACTGTCCAGATTACATGTAGTTGTCTATTATATGTATTGTCTGGCCTGTTGACAAAGGCTTCATAAAAATTCAAATCAGATGTGTCTACTAGTTACACTTTGTTGTATTTTGTGACTTTCCCAAAGTAGCCTGGAGATACGATTTTCCTGCTTTTTCAATCTGAGTTTCATCAGGACTATTGCATCATTTTATGGTTTTTCATTTAATTATTTTATCAATGAATTTCCCTGACACAGAAGCATATCTTCCTAGTTATAAACTGTTCTAATACCTATTCAATGGTAACTGTGAAATTTTGTTTCTTCCAGCCTTTCCTCATAATAGCTGATTTTATTAACAACCACTTAATTCTTCAGTTCTTTCAGAAGTAGGTGAATACGTTTTTCTGCTGATGACTTGTTACAGTTAAATAGATTAATTTTTCCTCAAACTGGTTTACTTTGTATTGTAATTTTCTTTGTTCATATTTTTGTCCTATTTAAAGGGCAGTTACCTCACAACTGGCCATCTTGTTGCTTAGTGATGCCAAGAAACCACTCTTAACAGCATGCCATTCCCTCCGCATATTCTTTTTGCATCTGATACTCCATTTGTATCCGAGATTGTTTCACAAGTTCACTTATTCTAGTTTATATAGTTTTTTTTTTTTCTTATATCTCCTAATTGTTCTTTGTATTGCCCCCTAAGCCTTCATGTTTACATCTTATATTACTTTGAGTTAATCTGGATTTATTAGAATTTGTTTTGTCACCTTTTTTATCTTTTTTTTTCTTTCCTCAAATTAATTTTTCACGGAAATAAGCTCCTGTAGGTTGCTGTTTAACAATATGGATTTTTAAATTTAGTTTGCTGCAGTTGTTGGTAAGGACAATGCGTATGTTTGGCTTGCTATTATATATTTAAATAGCCTAAATCACAGGGTCAACTTCTTAAAACCGATTTCTTAGTCATACCAGACTAAAGGTCTTTTAAAAAGTTTTAAAAATAAAATCCCTCTCTTGTAAAGGTGCTGCTGGAGTGGAGTTTGGGGGAATTTTTTTGTTCTGGGTTTTTTTTTTTTTTTTTTCTTTTCTTTCCTTTGGATCCAGAATGTAGTACAAATTAAATTTGCTTAGGCAAACCCTCTGTGCGTTTAAAAAAGTCATTATAAAGACGGGATCCTGGGGGTCTGACAGAAAAGCTAAAACAGCTGTGCTCTCCAGCACAAACAACATATAAATCTACGGTATCTTCATGATCAAATAAATGAAAGAAAAGGCTCAGAAAGTAAAAGATATTTTTATCTCGCAGAAGCAGAGCTAAAATAATTTAGTGTCAGTTCAAATGTCAGCCATTTCTGTAAGGCTGTTAAAATCTAACATTTTTTCATTTGTTTTAAGCAGAAGTAATTTTGATTTGCTAGCCAAACAATTCTATTTACCTGTTTAATATGAAGGTTGTCTTTAGGTCCAAGATCAAATGGTTATTCAGCTTTTTAGTGAAGAGCATATCTCACAAGAGCAGTTTCCAGTTGTGTTTATTCTTGTTATTTTCTTTCTATCCAATCTAGAAAATCCTAGAAACAAAAATAGACCTAGAATTAATTTGGTCAAATAGTTATCAGATTGTTTCCCCATTTATTTCCAAGTAAACCTTTTGACGTTTTTTGGGTTGCCCACTAGAGTTAATAGGAAGACTCCCATCCATTTTTGGACAAATTATCTGAGTAGAGTACAAGATGTCACTAGATGATTTCCAGAACAGCATGGACAGAGATGTTTCTGCTGGTCCTATACCTGCATAATCTGGGGCAAAATATATATGGATATTCTTTACAAAGTGATTTAAAACTGTGCACTGAATGAGTAACTGCATTTATGCTTCTTTCCATTTTCAGAGAGTGTGTATATATGGGTAGAAACCGGCACACTGTGTTACCACAGCTCTTTTTCTTGTGTACCTGTAATCCCTGTATGCATAGCCACGCCATTTGGCAATACATTATATGATCATTAACATTTGTCAAAGTTTGTACATTTGGACTAGAATAAGTGCTTGGGTCTTTATGAAGGCACATATTACATACCTAAATAAAAAACATGGCTGCGTAGCTGGAGAGATCTAGTAGTGGCTTTATAAAGTGCTTCAAGGGGAAAAAAACCCGGCAGATGGCCCAGCATGCCAGGAGAAATATTAGTGGCAGAAACATAAAAAACATGGGCCTAGCTCTGCCCCGTGCACTGTATGGAGCGTGCCCCCATTTGTCAGAGGGTGAGTGTATGAAACACACAGTCAAAGTGTGGAATTCTTTCCTTGTTGGGGAAGGGAATGAAAAACAACCTTACAGCAACCAAGTAGACTGAAATTTAAAAGCTAGAAGTTCTAGAAGTCCAAATGTTTGTATCTGGTTAGGTTTCTAATTTTTTTTTTTTTTTACCACTGCACTGCAAAAGGGGAATGTCATGGTTCTCCCTTTTATTCACCCTATTTTAGGTTGCCTGATTGTGATTCCTTCCCTTACACCCACTCCATACACACACATTGTATCTTTTCATAAACAGTCTCAGCTTATTATCCAAGTGGAAACAATGAATAATTTTTTTTTCAGGTTATTGAGCTGAATCAAGTCACAGAGGGGTCTAAAGACTGCCAGAGCCTCTGAGGGAAAAGGAGTGGAAGCAGAATCTTCTCATTTCATTAGCAGCAAGCCACCAGATTGTGTCACAGCGTTTCAGGTAACTATAGCCTCAAGATGCAGTTTTATAACTGGCCAAAACTGATCTAAGACTACCCTGCTCCTCTGGTAAGCCCTCCTTTGGGCTGTTTTACTTGCTGGAAACGTTTTGATCTTCATGACAGTCACTAGACACAGTCAATGATTTTCTTCTGAATTTTGATTAAAAGCACAATAGTTCAGGCCACGTACAAATTCAGGATCTGACTCTGAAAGAGAGCTTATACACTGCATGGAAAAACAAATTGAATTCTGTCCCCTTTGCATCTCTGTAACAGCACAAAGATTTCCTAAACCTTACAAGGTATTATTGAGATGCAGCCAATCCACATATTTTACAGTAGAATTTTGCAGCACTGAGATAATTTTTCCTGTGTGCTCCAGAACAGCTGAATTACTTCCAGCTCAAGTACCATTTACTTTGTAAGTAGGCAGTGGAATTTTTGATTGATACTTAGAAATTAAGCAGGCTATTGCTTGGAGGGTTTTAGTTTAAATCCAAAAACTAAAAGGACAATTTGAGTGCTGAGGCAGCAGAAAATTAGGTCTGATCCTGTGAGCAACAGAGAATACAAGATCAGTATTGTATAGTTTTGGATAACTGTGTCTGAAATTAACTGTGTATTTGCTGTGCATATTTCAACCCTAAGGAGCAAATATTTTCCCTTAAAGCAGGGCATCGTCCCTCTTCTCTCATTCTTCTCTCATCTCCTTTTTTTTTTTTTTTTTTTTTTTTTTTTTTTTTTTTTTTCCTTGTATACCTGGATCAAACTTCTAAATGCTGGTGCAATATGTGCTTCTGTGCAATATACGATTGGTAGTTCAGAGTAGTATCTGCTCTGTCAACAGTTAGATGTGATTGTTTTATCACATAGTACTGTATTTTTGAAAAACAAAGCTAATCTGTGTTTCTTATTGTGAAATAATTTGGAATATCTTTTCCAAGGTCTCAGCGTCATTCCCTGTAGGACGCTAGATGGCACTGTGTGGCTGCGTGTCATACACCGAATGACAGTAGCAAAAGTCTCTCAACACATGAAAGAATCCTCATCTTTCAAAAATATTTGTAATATTGCCTTTTATTATGAAAACAATTAGAAAGTGAAAATGCTCCATTTTTACACTCTAAAAGCATTGCAAACTTTATTTTTCCTGCATTATGATTACTTGAGCAACATTTCTTAATAAGTTAAGCTGGTGAATACAATTGCTCTTTTTTTTTAATCTACTGTAGAGCTCTCCAATCGATTAAGTTACCGAAGGGGAGAATTTTCAGTTCCTGATATCATCTCCTTACCATAGAACAAGAAGAAAGGAATGACAGCTAGTGTGTTGTCCTCTTCTATCTCCTTAAATAACCTTTTACTAAGTGCCATGACATTGATGAGAATAGACACTTAAAAAATTAAGTAAAATCAAAAGGTGTTAGGTAGCAACAGCAACCTTATACCCTTACTTCGAGCTAAAGAGTTGTGTTTAAGACAGCCAGCGCAACAGTTGTTACTTTGTCAGTATTTGCTTGGTACTTCAAAAGAAGTAGTTTCAAAAACACTGATCTTACACAGCTCACGTGTTATTCAAAAGGGCTTGATCCTGCATAGTGTCTTTAAGAAAAAGATTGAATGTGTTTTGGTAATGTAGTTAAGTCACATGTAGTGTGTTGTTAATTTTCTGTGTCATATCCTCCCTCTGTTTCACTGTTTTGGGTCTGTCTCTTCCCCAGTCTGTGGGTTACTTTTCATCAAGATAAAACCAATTCCTAGCTAGGAGCTGGGTCCTGTTAATAATTGCCATAGACTTCTCACTCTGTCCTATGTTTGGCAAAGTTAGTTATCTCATCTTAAGCAATTTAGACAGCAATAATTTTTAGAGGAATGAGATGATGATATGACTTTTATGTGCCTCTGTACAATTTTGCATGTAGTGTATTACTGCTATACAAACAAGAGAGAGATTTTTAATGGTGAGGACCCACCGAGAGTATCACAGATGGATGTTATGCCTAAGATACCACAGAATGTTACAGTACTTTTGCCCGCTGCTGTATTCTCAGTAGGGCAGGAAGGCTGTGTATCTGCCTCTTGGGACAAGGGAATTAAAAGGCTGTTTTATGTTCTGCTTCAATTAAATTGATTGAAGGACTGTCTATGGCTTATAGTTCCTGTTGGATCGAAGGATTGTAAGATGAATATAGCACTGTCTCATTCTTTCTTTTATTATAGATGATGCTGCTTTCTGTGCCAAAATTGAGAGGCATAGCATAGAGCAGCCATTTTATTTCCAGTTCCTCCCTATTGTCTGTTTCGTTCTACTGCAGCAACCAATACTGTCTTGTGACAAAACCCAGCAGTCATTCCATTTTGGAAACATGGCTAACTGAGGAGGGGGGCAAATATGGGGAAGAGGAAGCCTTCATGGGAAGAATAAGATGTTTATTAATGACTCTTCTCCACCCTCAGTTTCTTTTTTGCTCTTGAGCTCTCTGCTCTGTGTTCCTTACTGGGGCTTCATTTCGACACTGTGAGCACTCATGCACTTTCTTTTTTCCACCCATTGTCCCTTTCTCTCCTCTTCTTCTTTTCCTAGTAGAAGGCCATACTCCTGTGACATTTAGTTTTGCTTGTTTGGGTCTGATGCCTGTCCCCACCAAGAACATTCTTTTTAGGTGCTTGTAGCCACTATGTGTTAGTGTAAACTGTTACCTCTGATGGCGATAATCCTTTATTTCCATATGAGGAACACAAACAAGGAAAGCCCTTGCTCAGTGGAAAAGAGATTTGAGACTTTCTGCAGTTTGCAGACTGATCAACTGTAAAATTAAAACTGAATATTTTGGAGAGCAAAAACAAATACCACCAATCAGTCATGAAAGAATTTTCCTGAGGTTTGAACTTGTTGTTTGTCTTTCAGTAATTCGGAATAAAAACAAAATCCAAGCTAGCCACAGAGCTGCCTCCATCCTCTTACAAATCAACCAGTCTCTTAAGCAAATATATGTTATGAGCAGATGCTAACTCCCAGTTACGTCCCAAATACTTTAGAAGCCAAGGATCTCTGTTTCTTCCCTCTGGCAGGGGAGGTGCATGCATATCCCTTGCTGGGTTAGAGTGTGATGAGGCCCACCTGCTCTGACCAACCAGGTCACTCAGAACCACTGCTGCTTTCTGCAGCTGGCCAGGTCAGGGGAGGAACTCCAGCCCACCTGCTTTGCTGGAACACCACTGCCAGGAGCGCACAGGGCCTGGCTAGGCTCACTGTGGTTTGGGTTGAAAGACAACCAGGGACACAGATATTGCTTGGGAGCAACAGCTGTATTTTGAGATTATCTTGATGGCCAGAATGTCTCCCATTAGTACAAGACAAATTGTTTCCCCCCATCCTTCCCATTGACAACACCAGAACAAAGGACAATAAACTAAGTGTGCTGTGTCTGAGGGGGTGTCCATGCCTCAGGATTTCCAGTTGGTTGGGAAAACCCCTTCAAAATGCCTTTTCCAAATAAATTTTTTAATAGTAGCAAGATTAAATGCTCTCAAGTCTCCTACTTAACTTTTCAATGAGAAAATGGCTAAGCAATAGCCAAAGCCTCTCACAGAAACAGGACATCCTGAGCTGTGGCAGATGGACTTTCCTTTACAAAGTTTTAATTAAATTTTTCAACAATAGTTCTGTGTATGTGTTTGGGGGCTTAACATGTGTACATGCCTATGTACAAACACACTGTGCAATGCTATACAAGCTTTTTAAAATAATGTAGAAAATACGATGGGATATGTATGTTTTGCTGGAAGAAGTGTAATTTCTTAAAAAAAAAAAAATTACTCTGTTATGGCATAAGGAAGGATTAGGTAGAGACAAAATTTCAGAGTGTGGGTGGCCACAGTTAAAGGTCTTACAGTGAGTGTTCAGTAAAATATCCTTGGAACATAAAATTAAAATAAATGAAGACTGAACTTAACCAATGTATTGGTGAACATAAACAATTTGTGATGCTAAATAAATATTCTGATGAAGCCAAAGTGCAATAATTAGAAAGGGATAATTATGCTTTCTCTCCTTCCTAGAGGAGATAGATAAGATTTTTTTTGTCATTTTCTAAATACATAGCAAAAATACCTAGTGAAAAATGACAGACCTCTGTCGAAGTTTATGTTATACAAGAGTCTGGCTGAAGGCCTGTTCCACAGTAGTAGAGGCAGAGTAAATGAAAAAAACTTGAAAAAAAAAATTGAAAAGTTTTGTCTGCTATCACATATAAAAAGATCTAGAAATGTCACATTTAATAAAGCAAAGCAGTTACTATACTGAAATTTATACAGGAATGGTGGTAAAGGATGTTCTTCAGTTGTTGATTAAGTTGCCTTTAACTCATAGCTTTTCACAGAAAAAAAATGTGTTGCAAAATACAGGAGGAAAAGATGGTCCATGAATGCAGTTTTTCAAAAGTTTTTTTTTACATTCTATACCTCAGTTGCAGCTCAGGCATCATTAATTACCTGTGCCTGAGCTTCTTTGCCACAGAAGGTGAGAAAGCCAGGAGTGAGCTTTGCTGGGCCATTTAGTCAGCTATTGCCGCAGAACTATGGCTTCTGACACAAAGAGAGCGGCTGAGTATTTGGGCTTGTGTCACTAAATGATCAAACTAGTGCTTATCTTTCCTCAGCTCTCACTGCTTTTTTTTCATCAAACAAACAGTACAGATCAGTGAATAGTTGTAAATGATAGCAATACATGAAGGGCAATACATACCACATTTAAATGCAAGATAAATGCTTATAAGAAAAAGGACTTCTAGTAATTTTCATAGACGCTTAAAGGTATTCAGAGATTACTTAAAAAAAAAAAAAGTTTATTTTATTCCATCCTTCACACAGTTCCAGATCATTTGACCTTGTGGTGTTTCACATGAAGTAGTCACAGTTAAGATCGTGCATCTTTAGCAGCACCCTCTATGGTC
Organism: Tetrax tetrax; assembly: GCA_009806455.1. NCBI lineage: Eukaryota > Metazoa > Chordata > Aves > Otidiformes > Otididae > Tetrax > Tetrax tetrax. The sequence goes on along the minus strand of WHYT01016587.1, from coordinate 165,364 downwards.
AGCACTTCGGGCTGAGTGTGGCTGTTGGTTATTGACCTGGCTCTGCGGCTCATAAAGTGGTTGGCAGCCATATCCTTGTGCATGTTCTTTTGCTCTGACTCAGCTTTGGTTGGAAAGGAATTTCATGATGTTTTATCTCTGGATAAAATTTTGCAGAACTGGTGGAAGTGAACACTAAAGAAATTAAAACCCTTTTAAGATCAGGTCATATAGAAAGGATGTTTAAATGTTGGGGCATCAACCCACATATGTGCTTGTTAGATGTCAGTACAAAATTAAACTGACAGTTCCCTACTTAGGGCTGGCATCTTTTCAGTGGTCAGGTAATGAAGGCCCAGTAAACAAATTATATTGAAGAGATCAATATGTGGGATTTTTTTTTTTCATTTTGCGTTTTTGTTAATAAATAGTAGGCTAATTTGTAATAAGAATATCTTCTTCCTTTTAGAATAATTATTTTATTTTACCTAGTGGTATTTATGAGTGTCTAGCAAATATTTATAAACTCTCCCGTTTAGCTTGTAGACTTCCAGGAATTACTTTCTTCTCTTCATAGCTTAGAAAAAGCACATAACCTTGTTAGAGAATGTATGTTAAATAGCGATTGAATGAAAAGAATTCAGGAAGGCAAAGTATAATTACTCCAACTGGAATTTGGCCAGAACCTACCCTCCTATGATTATACCTTATTTCCTTACATTAATTAAGATCATTCCATACCCGTACCCACCCTGAATCAATATAAAAGGCAAGACTGTGAGTTGAATGTATCATCTAAGACATGGGCATCCCTAAATAACTGCCCTCAGGATTCCAGGAATCAGATTTGCATGTAGAGCAATAGCATGGTTTTGGGGAGATTTTTTTAAATGTTTGTGAGTATTAACTTTAGTTCATTTTTAAGGTGCCAGTTTTCTAGGAAGGACAACAGATGGACGCTGTTCTGATGTCAGTTTTCTGGTACAGCTCTGTAAAACTCAAGAGAGTTTAGATTTTTAAGGAATGCTGTGAGATAAGAAACTATTCTTATGATATTTTAACAAAATTATATTGTTGTGAAAATCCAGTAACAGTATGAAAAAAATATTTATTAAAAACTCTTTGCATTTTTGTCTTATATGGTAAACAATCTGGTCTTCTAATCCCTTCTGGATGAGTTTAGCTTCATGCCCATGCTTAGAATACCCTAGTCATAACCACAGTGGCACCTTCACCCTCTCTTCTGTTTTTAGTTTTTGTTGTACACTATTCCCAGAAATCTCTGTCAGAGGCTTATTGTGCTGTAAGTTATGAAAAAATACAGTAAAAAAAAAAAAAAAAAAAAAAAAAAGACAGACATGCCCCAAATTTGGTACTGCTGTAACTGAGAGACTCTTCTATTGTTCCTGTTATCACAGTACGTAGAAGCTTTCCCAAGATGCTTTACACAGGATGACCAAGGCTAAAAAAGAACAGCGCTGAAAAGAATGTTTGGTTTAGAAATTTTGTGTCATTACTGAAACTATGATAAGGTAAAGACGTTTTGGTTTTGTTCTCTTAAATTAAGATGTGAAAAGTCTTTCTCATTTTTGCAATAGAACTTAAACATCAGGAATATGTTTTATATATGGTTTATACCTTGGGTCTGAAATCTGTTTGCTGCTGACCTCTTTAGAGTTACTACGGATTTAAACAGAAAAATTATGTCCAGAGCATTTTTGTGCTAGTGTCCTTAGAGCCCTTAGGAAGAGAAAAGCACATTGTAAATTATTTTATTATGTTTTAATGCTGGACCCGTGGAATGCTTAATGTTTTCACATGGATAATGAGGTCTGACTTATTACTGGGAATGTCCCTGGAGGTATAAATAGGAGACAGTTAAGAGGAAGAGGGCTGAATGCTGGGCACGAATCAGGAGAAAGTGCTTTGGTTTGGCATGATGTTGGAATCTGCTCGGTGACTCTGTCGCTTAAGCTGGTTGAGCTCTTGGAGGGTCAGCTGCACACGGGGCTGAGGAAGAGGAGAGGATGAGTGTGAGTAGACAGATGAAACCATTGCAATTCAGTGAAAGAATTTGTAGGAATGTGTCTTGCTTCCACACCAGAAAGAGGAGACTTACAGTGGACAAAAGGAATGTGTGGCCCTGTATCCTCAGCTTCTTGTTAGATTATAAAGCTTTGATTCTGAGGTTTGCATTCACACCTCTATTCAAATCTGATTTCAATCCTGAGCCTGAAGCTCGCAACACAAGCTCATATCTTGCTTCCTGCTTATAATTTTTATGAGTTGTGCTGCTTATGGGCCAGAACAGAACCGGCATTCACTTGTTTCCAGTTAGGACTTTCAATTAAATACTTGGTTTCTCACAATTGCCCATCAGATCCAACTGAGAGCAATGTTGGAAGAATAGCAACTGAATATGTGAGAAACCAGGTGCCTCGTTTTCAGTGGTTAAATGTGGTTTCAGGTCTGCTAGAAATTTAGTTACAGATATGTTGCACTGAAGTTGAGAACAGCATTGAGCCGTCTTCTGGAGGTTTTGTTTCCCTTACAGGTAGCGACATTAAGTAGAAACAAAATAGTTCAGAATGTAGGGGATAAAAATGGACCATCTGAGAACACTGGGCAAGTAACCTAAAACACAAGATGGTTTACTGTTGGGGGTTAGTTATTTTAATGTTGGGCAAGTCCTCAGAGAATGGGTGGAACCCTCTCTTCAGCCAGAAGAACCCAAAAGGTTATGAGCTCACAACAGGAGTATGTGGGATTTATTCTATTTTGCTCAAATCTGAGACGTTAAGCCACCCAGGCCCGATAAATAAAACTGACCTGTTAAAGTGACCGTAATACTTTTTTTTGACTGAAAACTCTGTGCTAATTTTGTAAAGCATGTGAATATATCTTTTAGGAGAATGAGTATCTTGGATTCTCACCACTGGAAGCTAGATTTCATGAGGCAAATGTGCTGAGTGTGAAAACTGCAAAGGAAGTATAATTTAACCTGTATTTTCCCTTTAGTTTTTATTCTTGGAAGGAAGCAGGGAAATAGTGTGTTGGCTTCTAGTGAAAATAAATTGTTGTTTCCTGATTCTACCTGTGTAACAACTGTGCCAGTCAATGGCTGGAGTGCGTGTTCTTTTTATTCCCTCCCTGCTAGCTCCTGGGCAGGGCTGTGTTGCTTGCCTTAGTATTTGTAGTTTTATTGCCTAGCCTGCTTTTGATCATATTGTTTCACCTGTATTAGATCCTGACTTTGCTTATGTACAAAAGTTGCATTAGTAACATCTTACCTTTTGTGTTAATTAGCTCACACTACAGAGGGGTTGTCAAGATATTGGTACAAGCTGCTCTCCGAGAAAAGAAAGCCTCATGGCTGAAGTTAACCCCACAGGACTTTCTCAAAGCCACACAGGAAATCTGTGACAGATCCCAGAATAAATCCCAGATTTCCTGTCTCTTCCACTTGTGCTGTAACTACAGGGCCCATAACTTCTTAGTTGAGGAAAGTGTTGTCCAATATGATCTTTCTTTTTCTGGTATACTGTTGCTTCAGTTTACTACCCTAGTTGCTGCTGTATATTATGCTGTGGCAGTTCATCCCTGTGACTCTTTTTGTTGTATTTTGTGAGATACGCAGGAGTATTGTACAGTGAGCAGTCTTAATGCCGAGTAAGTACCGGTACCGTTCAGCATTTAAGCAAATAAAACTCACTAAAGGAAGGTATTACAAGTTAACCGTGGAGTATTTGCAGGTACAGATAATTTATTGTCTGATTCCCCCTTCAAAATTAACTGCTCATACTTCTAACCTAAATAGTAATCACAGAAGCAGTTTTGGTACGTATTCAATGATAGCTGCCTGTGCTAAAATAAAACATTTTTATAGAGTTAAATTATTTGAATAAAGTCATTTTCATTTTTGCATATGCCACTTTGTACTTTGGAAGACTGACACATTTTGTCATTCTTAAGCATCAGTCCTCTTAAATGCTGCATCTTTTAATTTATAATTCATTATCAAGGGAAAGTCATTAATTGTGGATGTGTAACTGAATTAGATGCTCTTAAGATTTTACTACTTTTACTATAGCTCATTGGGTATCTTAGATATTCAAGTTTTCAGATGTATTGCTGAATGTCTAATTTTTTTTTCTTAGATACTTTGCCGCTAGGTTAAATTTTAATAGTTTTCATTCTGTGCTGCTCAATTTGCCCTCATGTGGTTCTTTTTTAGATAACATTACTTGTACAAATTCCAACTGAAGCAGAATCAGTAATCTTCAGCCACTCTTGACAGCATTTCTAATGCAGTACAGCTATGGAATTTCATTCTATCTTCTTGTTTTCTATATTATATCTAACAGAAACTTGGGAACAAATGAGCTTGGCTAAACACCCTCTTAATTTAAAGGATTACATTGATAGCACTTATTAAACATGTAATGGTTTTGAATGCAAAACCTTTGTAGATTTCAGTGGGAAATTCCACAAGCAGTAATCTGAAATTTCTTGCTTTATGGATGTTTAAAAGTGAAAAGTAACTTCCAGAATATTTTGAAATGTAAGAGTTATCTCTTTCTCATAAAAAAAATAAAAAATCATCCCATGTCAGCCATTGTCACAAGCTGCATCTGTCTTTAGAAGCAGAGTAAGGACTTAAAATTCTCTTTCTGCCCAGTGATGTCAACATCAGTTTCGTTATTGAATTTGATGAGAGGAAGACTGAATCTTAGAGGCTTCATCTTAGTAAAGTCCTTAGGCATGCAGTGAACTTGCAGCACATGTGTAGTCCACTTGAAGTGATGATACTGTACACAAGATGAAAGTTGCACATATGTCCAGGTGCCAAACAACAGGTACTTAACAGAAAACAGGCTGGAAAAACATTCCAGAAAAAAAAGGACACTGTTGAGGTTAGAATAAAATGAAACATGAAACAGCTGTAGCTTCTAAAACCACCTTATTTTTTACAAAGTACCTTTTTCCCTTTCTGATAGGATTTTAAGTCCCTTTGTACTGTGAAGCATAGTGATATGATACTAGCACGTAAAACTTAGAATGCCCAAGTGAGAACAGCGTCACCCAGCAGCTGGATTCAACAGACACGAGAGATGTAGAAGACTCACTTCTTCAGTCAAGTTGTGGTAATGTCAGCAAAACTGGCTGCTAAACTAAGGTTTCACTGACAGACTGCAATAGGCTAAAAGTGACACAAAATGCTAGTTAGAATATGATTTTCAGAGAGGCCAGAGAGTATCTGAGAATGAGCTGCAGTTTGACAATTGATTCCTACAGGCATCTTTGAATGTCCTACTCTTTAAGTCTAGCCTACTAAGTCATTCATTAAACCCACTTAAGAATAAAAACGAACAAAGATTGTGAATTTATTAGGCAGAAAATCTGAACTTAGAAGTTTTTGTATGTTTCTGTGAAAATCTGCAGGCAGGTTCAGAAAAGTGCTAAGTTAGCTAGAACTTTGCAGATCACACAAACTATGCTATAGTGATCAGGCTTCCAGAAGCAGTATAGCTGTACTTGCACAGCTTAGAGTTACCAAACTGTGCAAACTGGAGCTGACTTTGTGTAGAGCAAGTCTCATCTCTCTTTCTGGAATGGTCAGTCCTCTGGAGTGAAATGCAAAAATACTCCAGTGGTTCTGCAGGAGACCCAAAGGACCATCAGTTTGCTATGTCCACTCATGCTGGACTGGAGTTGGCTTGTGGTGCCATAGAAACCTGAGCAGCTTTCTGGGGAAACTGCATCCAACTAGAGGATGTCTAAAAAAGTCTAAAAGGATTCAGCACTGCCGACATAGTGATGCTAAACCAGAGTGTATGATAAACAGTGCAAAGACTGACCTGGGGCTCTGCAGGGAGCTGCCATGAGTGCAGCCTAACTAGTGCTAAGCTAGAGAGACATCCAAGGAGAGCTGACTGGACTCTGTGCACTCTCCCCGTATTCTGTGTCCCATGAAGCTCGTCTGTGAGGCAGACATAGTGGACTGGTGCTCTGCCATATCCCCTGGTTCCTTTTATAACCAAGTGCAATGAGCACTGCTGTGCAAAGAGACTTTCCTCTGCAGGCGTCATTTCAAACCCAGAGGGACTAGTTACCTCCAACTCACCGTTACCCCTGTTGGATCTAGACCAGTTTCACATAGCTGTCTCTGCATCATGCAGTCTGGTAACCATCTTACCCATGTTTTTTCCATGACCTTTGCTGTCCTCGTGCTGATTTCAATGGGTAACGAAGAGTCAGCTGTATTACAGTTGTTTTAATATAAGACTGGTTATTCTTTGTGGTGGGAAGAGTAACTCTTTGGGATGGGTGCCACCATTGGTGGCAACATGTACTGATTCTGAACATACCACTTTACAAAATAAAGGAGAAGATATTAAATTAAGGAATTATACTGCTCACTTGAGCCCATTACAAAGACAGAAAGATAATAAAGATTTGGAGGATGATGGTGTTCATTTTTCCCACACACAGAGCTTTGATGAACATGAATGTGAGATGGCACAGATCCAGATATTGAACTCTAGCGTAAATCAGAGTGAACTGGTAGGCTCTTAAGCCAGGTGGTTATCAAATTATTAGACTGTAACAACGCATTAAGAGAGTTATCACACAATAGATAAAACTTTAGCCTGAATATGCTTTTGAGAAAGTACACACTGTGGTTCTTAATTTTTTTTTATTTTATGAAGGAGAGATCTGTTTCTATGCTACCTGTCATCTCCTGACCAGTGCTTTATTTTTATCTTAGTATTTGCTATTCATGGTGTATAAAGGAGGCTAATAATTCACAGCAGCCCCCAAATAAGGTGTGTGTGAACTGGCATCCAGCCCTTGAAACGTTTTTCCACAACTGCTTTATTTCTGAGCTGGGGATGTTAGACTACACGAGCTAACAGTCTAAATCCTAATGGGCGTGGAAATAACCCTGTTAGCCTTTCAGTCACTGTTATCGGGGTGTCTAGGAAGTCAGTCCTGAATGGAGGCATGGTTTAGAACTGCTGAGTAGATGGTTCTGCATGCTGAGGAGCTTACAACCTAAACCTTCAAGGTGGATGCAGTTGGGAGAGGGATATGATAATATGCTATCTGGTAACTGATTAAGAAACTATACACTTTCTGCTCAGAGTGAAAGATGCCTCCCTTAGCACTTCTATTTGCTTTCTTTCATCTCTCACCCCTGATTTCTGACCACGTTTACTACAATATATGTAAAATAGGATATAGTAGCCCCAGAAAAGGAATGTCTGCATGTGTGGGAGGGGTTAATCTAGTGCAGATACTAGACGATGTCCCCTGGTACATGGGACAAATCAGTACCTGGGCTGCAAGCAAGACAGTCTTGCCACTAACAGCCCTTGGAAATGACTGAAGGCATTTGTCTCCCAGCTGCTGATGGCCAGTGCCTCAGAGCGCCTGGGCAGCCGAGCTAGCAGAGCTCTGTGCTTCCACTGAGCTCCTGAACTCTATCCACAGTTACATTTCCATTCACTTTTCTAAATCGAGTAATTACATTTCACAGGAACGGAACAGTCTGCTGAATTACTTCTGATTACACCCTGTAATGTATTAAGGAATAACAGGGGATAACAGGCCGGTCAGAAGTCATCTTAAAGGTATAAAAAATTTCAGAGACACAGAGGGTTTTAACTGCCAGCTTCAGAGCTGAACTGCTCTCTTTTCATCTGATAGTTGTCTCTAGCTCCTTTTTATCTTCATAGTGTAAAAATACTTATACGTCTCTGTAGTTGCAGAGTTGTTCTTAAGTTTCTGGTGCTTTATAAATCCAAAGTTGTATGATTAGCAATTTATGTCATTATTTTGGTTGCAATTAAGACAAGTTAAAGAGAATATAAACCATCTTCAGTTAGAATGTTACATCTTTCACATAAAGTACTTCTCATTTAATCTAGTTGTTTACATCGGTTCTGCCTGGTTAATGAAACTAAATACAATAGTGGTGTTACCATAAACCATTAGGTCTTTTTTTTGCTCTTGTTTTTAGTAAGTCTAATTTCTTTGTGAAGAACAGCTGTTATGTACTTAGACTATCTGAGTTCAAAAACGTTATCAACAAACCTCATAGAT